>JAABNV010020679.1:82199-97999 GCA_033439845.1 Ispidina picta
AATCCACACTTCTTAAGCTTGGCTGTGAGGATCCCATGGGAGACAGTATCAAAAGCCTTGCTGAAGTCAAGGAATACAACATCCACAAGTAAACCATGTTTTCAATTAAACTGAACATGTGAGCAAGTTCAATATTGTATGATTATTAATTTCCAAAGTTAACCACAAGCTTTAAAGAGTTTCCATTAAATCACCAAAGGAAATTGAAAAACTTGGATAATTATAAAAAAAATTGCTGTATTAAAATACTGTCCTTCATCCCTATACACGTTTAGAAGCATCTTCACAGGGCAAGTAAGGATACACTGTTGACCGAAAGCAATGATGTTTCACTGCCTCATATTTCTGGGAAAGCTCATTCTGCCACCTTGTGTGATCAACATATATTACAACACAATCTCATTCTCAGGTATCTTATTCCAGTCCAGTAGGTCTTGCCTCTTATTTAGTACTACTTAAAGCCCAAAGTCATTTAAACTATGTGAAGACAACTCATCTTTGATATTCTAATGTGGATTGTCAGAATGAACCAGATTTAATATTTCATTCATACTCTACCTCCCCAAAAGCCACTTAGTTTTAATAATTAGAGTAGTGAATAATTCTTATATGAAAGAATGCATATTTCTGTTTCTTATTATTAGATTGTGGTTCTCTTGAATGTGTAACTTTCTTGAAATTATTTGCTAAATAATGCCTGCCAATATTTTTAGCCCATTCAAAGCAATTTGTTGAAAAATCCCCACCAGTTTTTCAAAACTTGAGCTTTGTGACTAGCCACTCTTTGTCTTATGGTCTATCTCCCCTTTATAGTTTCTTCACACTTACCCTGACTGGAAGTCTGTGACCATTAGAAAAACATTTGATTTTCAATGTAAAATGCTTGTGGAAAGTAAATACAAAACTAGTCTTTCAGAAAGTTACTGCACTGTTTTCTCAATGGTCCTCATTTCTGCTGCTATATTCAGTCATGACAATATGAAACAAAACAAACAAACCCCAAAAACAACCAAACAAAACCCACACAAAAGCCTTTACTGAAAACCCCAGTTAAAGCCTGTTGGATAAAAATGCTTGATGTTTTAAGTAGCTGAATAAATTAAACTATCTTGTTCTGAAAACAGGAAAAGCACTCCAGAAGTTCATCTACAAAAACCTGCTGAACTTTTAGGTCAGTCTATCATGAGAGGCTTTCCAAGGGATGCACACACTGAGAAATGACTGCTGCTACAATGCAAAAATCAATAAAGCTGAATGAAGTAGTTACCTATGGATATCATGTCCCTTTGGTGTACCAGCAAATGCTCACACACCCCATAGGTACCAAAGCACATCAATGTGACATTAGCTGAATCCAAAAAGGTTGCCAAATGGTGGATTAATTCATCCTGTTCACAGAAAGGTGCTCAGCACATCCAGATTTTACATGCCTTTAAGCTTGTGTGCACTGATCTAGTGGTAAGAGAAGGTCACAGAAGGTAGGAAGCAGAGAAAACAATTATCAAAAGCTCCTTCTAAATCCCACAAACACAGATGCTGACATATATTATTGCCTTATGCTCTACAAATATCAACTACATTTCTTATTTAAGAAGTGAACTGTGGCTCAGACTTAATTAACCAGAACCGCAGTGCCTATATAAATCTATGTTAAAAACACAGCAAATGCAAAGTAAAAACTCATTCTTGCTGTCCAGATTTAATGCCTTTCACACAAGGAAATAATTACATCTAAAAGCTGAGGTTTTTACTTCATAGTTATCTAATACAATTCATCTTACCTCATCAACATCAAAAATTGTGAGTGTTCAGAAAACTGACTATGTTATCATGGCACCATTTTACTCACTGTACACTGTGCAAGTAACCAAACCACAGGGCTGATCCCCAGTCCTTCCAAGAGGGGGAATAATTGATGCAGAAAGATTCACAGTGATTTTAATAAAAACCAGGCATCTAACAGATATATATATACAAAAACCCCCATTTATTTTAAAAAATATATATTAAAAATATATACATGTGTCAGAGAAAGCACTAATAAATTTGGAACTTGACAAAAAATTTCAGGCCACCCTCCCCCAAGAAATCAGTAACAAAAGTCACTTCAGAAAAAAAAATCTCTTTTGTTTCCTGACTTATTCTGTATAAACTGTTAACCTTCTTTCAGAACCTGATCTTTCAGAAGTTTTAAAAGGATAAATAACAAAAATAATACTGAAAAACAAATGTGAAAAATTTGCCTCCAACTGTAGGTTTCACATTGACCCAAAGAGGAAAGTCATATTAAAGTGTATCTTCCAATCACCTAGTGATTAAAAAAAATGCAATCTTCAAAACATGCTACACACAGTTCTCATTTCAAAGGACTTGGGATCAAGTTCCAAAAGCACAGAGCAGCCCTAAAATGTGCATACTTAGCCTGGTATAAGGGAGCATACAGAAAGGGAACCTGGAAAGTTTGAATCCCTATACAACCTCTCACAGAGCCTTTGGCAAGTCATTTCATTTCCTTATATCTCTATTTCCCTATCTATTAAGTCAGGGCAATAATACCTACTTTCCCTGAAGAGGTGACAGTAATTAAGTCAGTGTTTTGCATAGCACTTTCAAGATGCAAATCTTTGCATTAAAGTTCTAAGTACTATTATTATTATCATCATTATCACTGATTATCATTAAGCTAAAACTACTGTTTAATTCTGTATGTTCTCTTCTCATACTGAGAAATGCATTCAACTGCCATTGTCAGCTAATTACACCATCTACTCTTAAGTATAGGAGTACAAAAGCGTACCTTCTGCTGCATTTGCAGTCTGTTCCCTCATTCAAATACTCTTTGTGTAAAGGAAAGCATATTCTTAACTAATGCCTTAAGGAAGTTTGCACAGTATTGCCAAATTAGCTCATTGCAATTAGTATCTCAAGTTTCTCTACGATCCCAGGAAAATAGCAGTAGCCACGAATGCAGTTAATAATGATGACTTTGTAAAACAGAACTGGAGGCTAATATTGAAAGGTCTGTCAAAGAGCAAAAGGCTGCTTTTCAAATGACCTTTAAATCCTCTGCGGTTCCTGTGGAGGATAAGAGGTAACATGAGTGATAAAAAAAAAGAAAGGTTTTCCAGCTCACCACATTTTGCCAGGTCAAAGAAACGTTTGTAATGAATAAATAAATAGATAATTCATCCCCCAGCTGTTTCAGCATCTTTTCCAGTATGAACACAGGTAGGAAGCAGGTCTGTGAAGCTGGATGAATTTCAGAAACCTGTAAAACTGTCAGAGAATGGAGCTCAGAGAACTGAGCCTGAGTTGCTCATTATGCAGAGCAGAAGTGAATAGAAATTTGCCCACAGGGCTTCAGATGCTGTATCTATAAACCACAAGGTTTTAAGATGACGATGTCAAAACTAGTGTTTCTTAAAATGAGCCTGACTCAGTTTCTTCTGCTTTAATTCACACAAACATGTAGCTGGGAGATGCTGTCCTGTCACCTCTCCTGCCCACTGATGCAGTCAACTGTGAGCTTCCAGAGGTCTGGGCACAAAAATGACCAATGCTCAATCTTCTTCTAAGCTTACCTGAGACTAAAATACAAATGCACACACACACACACTAAAGAGGTGGTTTGTCACATCTTGATATGGAGCCATAGAGAAAGCAACTCCTTGTGATTGTTTATGTGTTATGGTAATGCATTAGTCTAAATAAAAAGTACCTTTTTTTAAAGGATATCAAAAGTTTGCACTTGTCAGCCTTGAAAGAACCTCTTAAAGATCAGATTTTTTTTAACAACATAGTATTATGCATTTATTTAATCTTTCTTTCTGAGGTTATCAACACAAAAATGTTTCTAAAGTCAAATAATTAAAATTTCATTAAAATCCTGAAAGGAAAAGCAAATGTTACTTTTTTTTAGGGATGGAAACTGAAAATAGAGACTAAAAGCAGCATCCAACCTTACCTGGGCTGGACACAAAATGGCTCATAGTCTCAGTCCTGGCATGACACAGATCCACCAATCTTTTGAAGATCACTGTGGCTCCAGCCTCCTCTATATATCAGGGAATTTATGACCTGCAGGGGAGGCTTCCTGCTGTGTCCCCAGTCTCACCTGTGCTGGAGGGCAATCAGATGCAGCTGCAATGCTCATGAGGATCCAGAATTCCAGGCAGGCACTTCCAAGCTTAGGCACTACCTGAGTGGCAGCACTCTATAATACAGGAGGAAAGACTTTCCTCTTCAAAAAACTCTTTTCTGTCATTTAATGTAACTCCCTGTTTTTCCCCATGGGAGGACATTCAGAAGATATTTGCTCTACCATCATGAGCAAAAGAGGTTAATGAAGCTTTTCCAAATGAGAAGGAACAAATTAACTTCTTAATGTAAAGAAGGGGTTTAGAAATGAATGAAGAGTATTAAATGTCATTGACACCTGAGATAATGGAAGCTGAGTCATAAAACACATACATATTCATTTGTTCATCTTCTCTTTGCCTTCTTTTAGGTCTTGTAGAAAGCTAGCCTGAAGTGGGGTGGAACTGACTGTTGGTATAAATAATAAATATAATAAATATAATCTACCCTACAGTATCATGTCTTATCATATAATAATATTTAAAAAATATTGCTGCACTTAAAAATCATGTAGTGCCAGTTTCCAGACCAAAAAAAAAATATAAAATTTCTTATTTTATTACTTCATTGTTTCTCTTTTAAGTAACATTTGAAGCTCAGAAATGACTGGAATTTCAAGTCTAACCTCTACCAATTCCTCAAAAGCCATGGACAGTTGTATCTCACTCATTCTGCTCCTCAAAGCTTCAGACTTACAGTACTGGAAATTAAATTGACCTATTTATTCATCACTGTAGCAGGGCTTTAACTTCTGTACCATGATTGCCATCATCATGTCAGTGATGCCAATGACCTGAGTCTTGAGTTTCAGAGATTGCCCCAGCAACACTCAATAATAAGTGGGAAAACATTATTACTTCCTTTGGTACTCATTATAAAAACATTAATTGGGGTGAAAGGTAATCCACTTCATATGCTAAGTCATGGATCTTCTCTAAGGGTGGACAAGGAGGATTGAAAGAATAAGTATGTCATGGTGATTTGTTCCCACAATATTTCCTTTAAGTTTGAATGAATGAGCTACTAGAGGGGTGGAACAACAAGGAAAAACATTCTTTTGATTTAAATTACCCAGATCTCATCTGAAAGGTCACCATCAAGATGAGAACACAACACAGAAAAGGGATGAGCTCTGAAGGAATGTCAGTACAATTTATGGAAACCATTTTTTCCACTATCCCATTTTTAATCATTTTGCTTTATTTATTTTAGAGAGTCACGCCATGGCTTACACAATGCAGCTAGTTAGAATTCACAGCTTTTACCACACCATTCCTATCATCTCTCCCTTTCAAGCACTGTTTTCATACCAAAAAAAAATAAAAATAAAAAAAATAAAATAAAAAACCCCACCAATTTGTTTTGGTTTGATTCCTGTGGCAGAAAAACATTAAACTCACAGTCAGACAGCTGTTTCCCCCAGCTCTCGAGTGTTGTCACCCTGCCTCTTTAAGCTCTGTTTTATCAGTTGCATAGAGGTTTTTTTCCCTTCATTTCAAAGAGCACATTAAACTCTCATTAACAGTAAGGGGAATTAGGCATGCACAGTTAGAAAATGAAAAAAAAAATAAAAAAAAATCTTGCACTATCTAAGTAAAGAAACAAGATTCCCCTGACAAAGAGGTATTCACAAAGAAATATCACTGCAGGTAACAAATAGACTCCCTTGGCTAAGCCAGATATAATTTCCTACATTTCCTCAAAGCAGGCACTGTCTTAAAGACATTTCAGAAGGGAAAAAAAAATGAGTTCTGCTCAGCCTGGGTTTATCTTGAAATTTTGGACTTTCATCTTTATGGAATAATAATGTTTGAAAATACAAAAATTTCAATTAAATACCAAGTCTTGTAAGGAGACATCTCAGGGCCCAGCTACTGGCAGGGCTGGAGAGAGTGCTGTTGACAAATGGAAAATATGAGCTGGCAAGAGGACCTGAAATGTTAGATTTTGAACTTGGCAGATCTGAAAGTCTTGGCATTTGGTTACAGATCCTGGAATGCAAAGATTGCAAACAAGTTTTCCCCTGTAAGAGTACAAAAAGCAGCTTTAATATGTATAAAGCAAACTTCCATCTACTTTTGTTATAAACAGCACTGGTGTTACACTTTACATGGTATGAAGTAGCCATTAGAAATGGGTTGGTTTTTAAATCCTATCTTCATTTATCTTGTGTTATATCTCATGTGGGCCCCTGTGACTTTTTGACCCTCCAGAAATGTTAACATCATTCAAGAAGGTCAGTCTGGGAAAGCAAAAATGGATTAAAAAAGAAAGTGCTATGGTGGATGGACAATTATCATCATAAGATTTATTCAATATTTCAAATGCTGCAGGCTTTAATGAAAGAAAACTTTTAAAAGTTCAGCATCTGTTTCTACTGATATAAGGGGATGCGGTTAATTTTCCACCTGACCTTTAATATCCCTAATCAGAACAGTTCCCCAAGTCTTTCTGCAAAGTTATATGTATTTTTTTCTTAATAAAATATTAAAATTAAAATTTATTAAAATAAAATTAATATACCAGTGTTTGCCTGTACCCTTGATGGCAGGGAAGAGTCACGATATTACTTGCATCTCTCTGCTCAGTTTGTCTAGAATCCTCTCTGCATTTTCTTTTGCAGGATAGAAGGGGAACAGACAGTACTGGCAAATCACAACTTGAAAGTAAATAAAGGAGTGGTTCCAGTCTATTTGAATAAAGAAGTGGTTCCAGTCTATTTAATAGCAACATAATCTCCTATTAATATTGTCACTGTCATCTTTACCAGCATTACAGCTGGAGTTTAAGCATGTAAGAGACACAATTGCTTTCATAAGTCACATCTCTCCTGTAATTTCCTTACATGCAGTGAGTAATTTATCCTGATAATATCTTATTCAGCTACTGAGAAATCAGAGCTTGAAACCATGGAAAAGAAGTCCAAGACATAAGGTGCAAAGGAATGTTAAAAATTCTTCTGTAGCTGAGCCAGCCCCCTTTGGATCTTGCATGTGCAGAAAGTCTCCACACCATTAATCATCTATATCCTATGTTGTGGTCCACCACCATACAAGCTGTAGAGAAACACAAGCCACAAGCCAGTAGCTGATCTCCAAAGCCTCAGACAGCTCAGTCAGTATAAATTATCTTATAGAATTAATTATTCCATCTTGATTTGAGAATTTGACAGTCTCTCCATTTGTAACTTGCTTCCTTCATCCTTTGCATGCATTAGTACAGAATAAGTACTGGGATATATTTTAAATCACAAGAGATCCATTCCCATTAATTCTGAAAGTTATTTCATGTAAGTATTTCCTTGTTTCTTAATATTCCTTTACACAGTTTTCTTTTTTTTTTTTCTCATATATCCCGAAAAATGAAACACCAAACAAATGGCATAAGCACCATACAGTGTTTCTTTTTCTTTCTTACCTTTACAAGATCACAATATTACCATTCATTCTTTTTCTTATTTATTTGAAGCTATATTTTGAAAAACTGATTGGATTTCCTAGATAAAACATATGTGCTTTCTAATCAAAATTGCTTATTTTCAGTACATTTTTGAGGTGAAAACCTGATATATATATTTTTTATTTTATTTTTTAATAAGACAAAAATTAAATTTGGTGTCACACCCCTAGTTTGGTAAACCAGACAAGCCCTATTCTGACTCCTGGTTGATTTGTGCTACCAAAACTGCACAGAGAATGCTGATTGGGCTTGCTCCTGTAAGGCTGCCTCTGTGGTGTGGAGAGGAGAACAGCAAGTTTCTTGACAGACAGTCATTCTGGACATACACGTATAATTTCAAATGCAGAAGCCATAAAACACTGTAAACCACACTTCACAAGTTTACAGGGCAGAAGCTATTTGGAGGATTTCACCACTGTTTTAGGCTCTCTGAAAACAGATGGAAACATGATGTCTTCTCGCAAGTTTCATTCCCCCATTACTGCCACAGACAGCTCTCACCTCTGAAAAATAGGCCTTTTTTTCTTACAGAAGCAATAACAGGATACAAAATACTTTACATTACTTCTGACATAACTGGTCTCAAGCAATTACTGCCGAGACATTGCAATTTTCTACCTTTTTTTGCTCTCCTCCCCTCTGTCATGGAGTCTCTCAAAACAGACAAGGCATGTACTAGAAATGAGATTTATTCTAATCAAAATTTTTTAACACTCCAACAAACATTAGTAGACTGCAGATTCACATGTCTGTCAAATGGAACTAATACCACACAGCTGACTTAAGCTCAAGATGATGACCCAAAATGCATAAATCACTCACCTAAAAGATGAGGGTTTTCAACATTGAAGGGTGACCTTGGATGGCATCCTGGTCCAAGGTAACAGCACCCAACTGCAGACCCACTGCCCTCCAATGTGGCTCTGTTTATACACGAGACAAATCTGATCTGTGGTCATATGTGTTTAATGGTCTAGAAACCTCTCTCAACTGAGGTTTTATTGTTTTATTTTATTGGCTGAGGTCCTTGTTTTTTTACTGAAGGGCCTTGATTGAGGTGCATGGAGATCACAGTCTCCACATGGCTGGACTGCTCAGCCCCCAAACCATAGTTTCAAGTTTTATTATTTTCCTTTTAGCTTTCAAGAAGTTTTGGCCTTTACTGGGTTGGGTGCAACTGCCATACCCTCCCAGAACATACTCTGTTTCTTCATTTAAATCTCTTCCATTCAAAACCAACAAGCAGGAACACACAATGAAATATCAAGTCAGCTATTTACCTTCTCCAGAAGTCCATATGTCCCTCCTGAGTGATTTTATGTCACTATAATAATGTAGTTCATTGACAATGTAGAAAGAAACTTATTTTCAGGTGGGTTTCTAAGACATTGTACTGTTTTATATGGGAATTTATTGTCTTTTATTTTTTCCCCACTAAGAAAAAGTAACTGAATAATTATATTTCAACCACGTGAGGTTTCATTTCCCAAATGTATATAAATAATAAATCAAACACCAATGGGAGATGACTGGGTTCTCAAAACAGACCTCTGCCTTAAAACTTCTAGAATATTATACAGTTGTTATTGTACCTTTGCACCTCTTAAACAATGACTTCATTGTTATTTTTCTGCTCATAAATACTGTAACAAATATCAGCTGCTATTTACACAAAAAAAGAATTTGAAAACCATCAAGAAGAAAAGGATTTTTTTTTTTCCCTAAGGAAATATATGCTTAAGCAAGCTTCAAAAATTGAACCACCCTATTATTAAATAAATTAATCAACCAACAAAAATCCATGCAATCAGTCAGTTGTGCCTGCTGATCATGACCTGGAAAACCTGAAATCCAGTCTAGGCAAAGGCTAGTGGCCCCTAGATGAAGTGCAGCCCATTAGTTATCATCCATGCTTTCCATACACAGCTGCTGGAGCATGTTTACTGCATTTTTAACACATAGCATTTTTCTCAGTCTCCTCACTGCCCTCCCATGAGCCCCAGAGAGTACTTGCATGCCACTAGTATTGTATTGTTTTGGTGTTCACTTTTCCAGGTCAAAATATTTGAACTTATGGTTTGCCAGGAGAGGTTTTATAGTGTGATGCATACTCTACACACGCCAAGGTGTGTCATGAGGGAGATCAGAGACATCTGAACACAAATGCACTTCTGGGATGGTGCTGGAAGTCTGCACAGAGTGGAGAAACACAGAGTTTTTTCAGTCTTACACATGCTGTCCACTAACCATCATATTCTCAAGTCCACATGTGAATATGACCACAAATAATTGGTTCACCTCAGAGAATATTCTGGGGTGCAAATGTTGAATGATCAGGAAAGCTGGACCCTGGAGCAGCCTGGGCAATTAAGCTAATTTATAATCTCCTGGAAACTTCAGGAAGGGTAGAGCTAAAGATTATTTTATTATTATTAACTTAATGAAGTTCAACAAGGGCAAGTATAGGGACCTGTACCTGGGGAGGAATAACCCCATGCATGAGTACATATCAGGGGCTGACCTTCTGGAAAGCAGCAATGCAGGGAAGGACTTGGGAATTCTGGTGGACAGCATGTTAACCATGAGCCAGAAATGTGTCCTTGTGGCCAAGGCCAATGGTGTCCTGGGACTCACTAAGTTTGTCCAGAATGTCAAGGGAATTTATGTTATAATCCACAAGAAAGATGCTACTGATTTAGAACTAAATGGGTGCATCACCTTTGCTAAATTATATTGTATAGAGATTAAATTAAAGAATTAAAATAATCTGGAACTGTACAAACTCCTATTGCCTCAGAGGTTAGATATTTAATTACATCATTTTAGCAGGTTTATTGAAAGTCTTTCCACGGTGCCTTTTCTAATTCTTGAAGGATAGTTTGATTCAATTTAGCTATAAAAATGGTCCTTTGTTGTTTTTTGTAGCTGATGCCAACTTTCTTTAGGGACTGATCAAACTCCTACTGAAGTTAAAGACTCTCAGTAAGATCAGTAGGATGAAATGAGAGCATGTTAGTGTTAAGGATAAAATTTTAACTCTTGACTAAAAAGTAACTCCCCTGTGCATATACCTGTGAAGACAGAACTTTCTTCAAACTTCTGAAAACCAAAGATGTATGTCAGATACTCAAATAATATAATTAAAATATTTTAGTAAGATAATATACTTTTTTTTAAATTTACTTTTGATGGATAGATAAATAGATAGATAATTCAATAGATACATTGAATTCCTGTGGCTTAAGGGACAGTTTGTACTACAGTTCAAAGATCAATGGAAAAATCTGATTGTATTGTAGTCAAGATTAAAACAAGCATATCTACTTCAACAAGTCCTCCGTCTACCCCCATCTGCAGAGAAATCTGGATGGATTTTGTACAGGAAGAGTGACTGGAAAGTCTGAACACTTCAATTCCCACCTGTGCTAGCATGCAGGTCTGAGGTGACAAGAGGAACAGATAAATCTTTTGGGGCAGAAAGCCCTCCAGCAGCTGAGGACTGCCTTAAGCTAAAGGGCAGTCTTGAGAAAGACTTGTTAGAGAATTATGTCCTTTACACTGACAGAGACTAGAGATATGTGCAAGAATCTGGAAAAGAAAGGATTTCTAGCCAAATTAAACATGATACTCCATGTTCCAAATGTTTGAGCACAGAAAAGAAGGGTTTGTCTAGATCTTAGAAATTTTAACACATGGAATCAGAGAAAACATTCTTCATTCCTAGAGCTTCAGACATTTGTTGCTGACAGTTGCTAAAATAATTTTTAACCTTCTGGATACAAAAAGACAATCTTTGGAAAATCAGGTTAGAGGGTGAATTATTTGAACTGTTCACTGTTAATATACCTTGAGACCAACAGAAATTTCTTCACTTACATTTTCAGAATTAGGTCAGTTAGTGAAACATAAAGCATAATGTGAAATATAAAAGAATAATGAAATGCTACAAAGTCAGCACACAAAGTATATCCAGGTAAAGCAAGAATACATGGAGACCTCTTGTTCTATGACAAGGAATCAAGCCAAAAGATCGTGGATATATATTAATATATGTGAGTTTATCCCAAGTACAGGTTCTTTAATTGCTCCATTGCTACAGGAGACTGCAATTTGGTTGTCATCAGGAACACATGACAGGGAATTGCAATAGGTGAAAACAGTATTGTGCAGTTACCCGTCCATAGTCAGTGTATATACTCCCAAGAGCTCAGTCACCATGTTAGTAAATGCAGTCAGTCATGATGTAAGAATTTGTTTAGAATAAGACAGAGGCCCTTTGTTCAAATCCATCACCACCTCTAGAAGAAATGCAGCAAATTCTTCCTTAAACTAAGGTGGCACTTTCAAGTATATACTGATTTGCCAAAAAAAAAACCCAAAACATTATTAGTACATACATCGACACATTAGAATATATTTGGGAATTCTCTGTTGAAGAGAAACCCTGGGGCTTGCCTCTTGAAAAGGAAAACATGAGAGAAGAAACCACAGAGCTGATGAAGAGCAATATGTTAAATTCAAGGGAGAGGAAACTCCAGTAGTGCAATCACCAGGCAGAATATCAATTTAGGGGGAGAAACTTGTCCAAATGAATCTTGGTTTGGATCTCATTCTGGACATGATAGCTATCTAACGTTGTGCGCTACTGTGCCGAATTCAGATTATATCAGTTTTCTTTTGGAAAAGGTGCTTAAGTGTGTTCAACATTAAGGAAAAGTTTAAGCACTGTTCTGAATCATAGAATCATAAAATCATAAAATCATAGAATGTTAGGGGTTGGAAGACCTCTAGAAATTATCAAGTCCAACTCCCCTGCCAAAGCAGGATGGCCCAGGTCAGGCCACATAGGAATGCATCCAGATAGGTTTTAAAAATCTCTAGAGAAGGAGACTCCACAACGTCTCTGGGCAGCCTGTTCCAGTGCTCTGTCACCCTCATGGTAAAGAAGACCCTCCTATGTTGAGGTGGAACCTTTTATGCTCCAGTTTATACCCTTCGTTCTGTGGGGATATCCAGCTGGCCTGGAGACCCCACGGAGAGATTTGACCCCGACCTGTTGTAGCTGTGTTTTTAAGATAGAATGGTAAGCCCCAGACTGAGAATGATAAACAAGAAGGGAGCTGCTGAAGAAGGAAACTGCAAGGTATGCAAGCAAAGAAGTAACAACAGAACAACACACCAATGGTCATAGAAGGCATAATAGAAGAGCCAATTTGTTTGTTACATGTTTTATAGAGGTAAGCATAAGAATCAGTGTGTTAGATTAATAAGGAGGCTGTTGCCATTACTATGGCTATTGCTATTTGCTGCTTAACAAAATTTGTGTTGCCTGACCATCTCTACTGAGACATTGTTCCTTGTCCTATTGCTGGGCACTACAGAGAAGAGGTTGGCTGCTTCTGTTTGACACCAAAATAGGTGAGGAGACAGAGAGAAAGAGAGGAAACTAGAATCTTCTTTTCAGTCAGATGAACTCCACAGTTTCTAGACACTTCTAGAAGAGACATTTGCTGTATTAAATAGGTTACAATCCATCATATCTTTCTGCATGTCATCATCATAGTAGTTAAACTAAGAAAGTTATCTTATCTCCATCTTATATAAATGAGCTAAGAAGCACAGAGGGACTAAGAGACCTCAACTTACACTGAAAATCTGCACAATGTCTAGGAACTGAATCTCTCCAGTCCCAGTCCAACACTTTAGCCACAAGATTCTGTTGTTGCTGGTAGGAATGTTATCAAATATAGCAAGTAACCATTGACTATGACTACATTAGCAAATGAAACGAGAGACAGACTGCTCTTTGGCCTCAAGGCCAGTGGCTGCAGCATGGTTCCAATCTGCACAGCCAAGTTCTAGTGTTCAAAATAAGATTTCATGTTCAAGCTGTCTGCCTAGAGCGTTCACTCCCAATCTACGTACACCCCAGTGCTGCCTGGGAGAGTGCTCCTTAGCAGCAGCCAAAAGTCTGACAAAACCTGTGCTAACAATGCTAACCAGAGGCTGAGGCTATTCCCCAACCCTCCCAGGTCTGCTAGTAAAGATGTAGCCTTGTTTTCCACGTAACAGTTGTTTGAAAGCTTTGTCTGTTGAGAACACATAGTGTTTGAAAAGGCCCTGCCAACAATGCTGGGAATGCAAGCATTTATTTTGCTTTCCAAATATTCCTGTAACTGTGAATTCTCAACATTACCTTGGCCTGTACCAAACCTTTATCCAGCAGTAATGCTAGGAAAAATGAAGGGCATTATGAAGTTTCATGCCCAAATACAACTTCAGGAGTAAGATAGTGCACTATAAGACTATTCTGGTCTTTTCTGGCTGCAGCTGGAAAAGCCACAAAAATCAATGTTCTATTGTTTAGTGGTTTTTTTGTTTTGTTTTTTACATGTTTCTTTGTGTGCTGGAGGGAGACTATTCATTTGTTCTCTTGATTGAAATGTGTTATTTAGTTATTATTCACATACTAGTCCAAGACAAAGATATGGTATGACATTAGTGTTCTAAAGTGTTATTGATTACCAGTACAAAGTGAAAAAAAATAATTGACAAAAACATCAGATCCTATGGAGACTTACAGTTCAAAAGGTTAAAAAGGAAATGCTGATCTCTTGAAACAAATTGATCTACATGAAGCCAAACTGAGCTGAGTCTCTAAGCAAGCTGGGAGAGACGAGGCTGAGCAGCTTGTTTGTTTTTCATCTGTAGTAAAAATACAATGGCTGTAATTTGAAAAGAGCAAGTGTCACACTTGTGTAAAGTCTTCTGTTTGTTCTTCAGTTCATTGCTAGCAATACAGCTCTCTGTTTTGCAAATAAATTGTCTCGTCTCTGTTCCTCACTCCCAGGACTGTCAGAGCTATGGCAAGCCTGGAAGCTGTATTCCAGTCCTGCTGGGAGGAAAGTGCTACGTTTTGCTGCTGGGTATGTCCTATTACCACATGGTAAGTAGTGTTAATAAACCTCACAGAGAGAGATGCGTGTCTTTCAGTTCACCTAGAAGAATGCCTATGCTACAAATAGGGTTTCTGTAAGGAAAATTGCTGAAGGAAAAAAAAATAATCAGAAAATACCTTCCTCTCTTGTAAGGAGTTAGTCAACTGGTAGCTAGTAGGTGGTTCTGCTTTATTGCCATGGTGACCTCCACATTCAAATTGTGACCTGCTGTTTCCCAAAAGTCCACAGTCTGCCTCAGGACCAATATACTCAAACCTCTCAAGTCTAGACTGAGTCGTTCTTCCCTTTACTACTAAGTATTGCCAAAAGGAGTAACTCCCCCTTTACTCTGCTGGGACTGCAATACAGTTAGATTGGCTACGAAAAATAATTATGTTAGCGGACATCTCTTGCTTTTATCTGCCGCTGAGGGCCACTAATGAGCAGGCCATATTTTCTCTTATGAACCAGAAGTAACTAGGCAAGGGGAGGGAGAAGGATGAGAGCTATCATGTGAAAGGATTCATTTACTTCCCATCGACAGCAAAGAGGGCATGTGGCAGAAGGCTGTCACAGCTGATTCTCTGGTCCATTGATAAGATGGTTATCACTGTGTTTGACCTTTGCTAATACTCTGAAGGTACAATCTAGACACATTGAACCATTGAAGGAGAACGTGCTCTTGAAAGGGAATCCCTTCTGTCTCATTCCATGGAAAGACAAAACATAAATGCAAAAATAATCATTTTCCCCTCAGCTTTCTCAGCAAAGGGCACACCTACCATCTGTCATGGAATCAGTGAAACATAACAAGGTGTAAAAAGAATGTATTTGTATTTTTTTCCCTTTAGAAAGGGAGAACCTAAGAACAGCTGTGTCAGGCAAGACAAAAATGTCCATCTATCTTAGAAAGCTCTCTGAAGTGGTCAGTACCAAATGTGCCCAAAACATACAAGGATAAAGAGTTCCCCACAGCTTACTGCATCTTAAGCTTATAGAATTTCTTGAATTCAAGGTCATTTATTTGTGTTCCATAATCCAGAATGGATTTTTCATCCAGACATTTTTCTATGTATTTTTAAACCATCTAATTTTTTTTCACCCACAATTCCCTTGGAATAGGTTCCTGAAATCTAATTGTATGTTGGGTGAAGCACTTCTGTGGTGAAAAATGGCCTATTCACAACTGCACTGATTGCTCTCACATGCTCATTCAGCCACCTTTCGTTCAGGATGAAGAATGCTAGCCTGTTCAGCCCTTTCATG
>JAABNV010020679.1:110040-127875 GCA_033439845.1 Ispidina picta
AACTTGACTGAAAACAAATCTGGTATTGTCAGCAGCCAGCATGTGGGCCTAACTACAACAGTGGGAGTGGAAAAGGGGTTGAATATACTTTGTCCCTTCGTTCTTCTTGCAGAGCCTAACGCCCAGCTCTGGCAGTGCCACGCAGGTGGCAGCTCCCAGTGCATCCAAAGCATTCTGAAACAGCAGCTTACTGGGTGGACTGATAAACAGCATATAGTAAAGGCATTTTCTAGGGAGAAGGAGAGGGTCATGTGGCGTGGACAGGAGTGTGCTTTCTGATTAGCTCTACTCATACTAGAAACTGTCCTGGTAAGAGGAAGGCCATAATAATTTTTGCTCCCTGCTTTATTTTTCACACAGTCTCTTCTGCATATGACCTACTGCTGAATAGCATTGTACACATTTGATTTATTCTTCACAGGCTGTGTTCACAAGAGTTATAGTTACTTAGCACCAAGGCCACTGCTACAATTAGTTCCTTCATGCTACTCTGTCCACTAGGATGGACAGACTCACACATACTTTAAGAGAATATAGCCTTACAGATATCCCAGAATAAGCCCATTTATGTGTCATCTGCATTTCCGTGTAGGAAGTATTGTCATAGCTCCCACGCATAGGTCCTCCAAAAAATCTAGTAGGGGCAGGAAATTTAGGCACCTGACATGGTAAGAGTTCTCATTCTGTGTATGCCATTTATGATTCAACTTACTTGTTATGTCAGACAGATGAAAAAGACATGTAGGGTGCATAAAACCAGAAAAATGCATAGCAAAAACAACTTCAGAGAGAGAGAGAATGAGAAAAAGATAGAATCCATGGGCAACTTAAAAAATAAAAAGTAGATGTTATAGTTCACTGAATCAAATATGACATTATAGTGCAGAGGAAATTGAATTCATCTGTACTCGATAAGGGTGGCTTCATTATTCACTTGTGTCTTTGCTTAGTTGTGACACTCATGACTGATGAGACCATCCCCATCTCATGAAGATAAATTCAATATCCATAGTATCATTCTAATATATTCTCTATATATAGAGAACGCATTTAATGGATGGTGGTGGGATAGTATTTTTATCTTCACTGGCTCATGAAAGGAAGGAGAACAATTTTCCAGAGCTGACACTTTGAGTGAGTTTCTATAGACTCCTTTCCAAAGCTCCTGTGTTGAGGGTGAAAATGTCAGCATGGAGACAATGGGACAGGGTAGCACAGAGCTTGACTTCACTGACTTATCATCTAAGAGCAAATCAAGAATTGCATCAAAATAGAGATTTGGCCATTGTATCCTAATCCTGATCAGCTACTTGTATGTGTATGAGCATATTACCACTGCAACACAGTGAAGAGGAAGCACCATTGAAATCTGCTGACATTTGTCTAGTTGTTAGATAAATCTCTAGTATCAGAGTTCTAAGTTTCCTCCTCTTCCTCCTTTTGAGTTCTGTTTTTCAAACCAGTGAAATATTTCCCCTTGATGAGTTCTCTGCCTCATGACTCCTCCCTCCCTTCAGTAGCATCATATATACACATGCACACCTCTTGCAGACTAGTTTAAAAATGTGGAAATCTTGGAAGCTGTTCAATAGAAGTGATCCCGGCAGAGATGTGATTAATATGTAAAGCATATAGGAGGAGGTCAAAGGTAGCTATCATTAATTCACCATGCATCTGTCATTTATCACAACTCCATACGGACTGCTCACAAGCCTCTTCATGAGAAAGTTTTTTTGATGATAGATTGAGGGGGTGGAGGAAGAACTCAAGCTAGAACAGGTTGCTAAACTGCCATCTTTGTTCATGCTGAAGCAAACACACACCCTCTCGTACACCCGAGTTCAAAGCCCTGGTTCAGCTGACCACTCCAAAATATAGTAAATTCTGCCAGGAAACTTCTGTACAGACTGGGACAGAGATACATTATTCAGTATTCATACTCTTACCACAAGAAAAGGAAGAGATTTTACTGACAGATAAAAGAAACTTTGGAGAAGAAAATTATGGAATAAGCTGCACATACAACATTTTCTTTCAAATCCCATCATTTGGCAGCTGACATACATCCACTGCATAATGATTTACAGCAATTCTTCTGTGTAAATTTTGCAGAGTAACTGGGTAACAGCAGTATTGCTCAGTTTGTCAGTGTCTTCATCACAGCCACTTTGAGAGTTTCATTATGCGACCATTAAAATCTGCTTCAGGCTGAAGCTTGGCACACAAATGCATGAAGTGGCCAAAGTAAGAAATAGTTACTTTAATTTCTAGAAAATTATTACATACTGCTTCTGTTCTGGAGTATAGAATATGATAACTGTCTTTGATTATAATATGGATAAATTATTTATGGATTTTTCTTCTTTTTTTTGGTGTAAAGCTGTAGTTTTATAAACAGATCTTTTCTGTCAGCATCTACATAACAGAGCATTAATTTAAGTGTACAGTAACATTCCCATAAACCAAATACTTTGCAATTTTTGTTTTAATTTCATAGTTTGACAAAAGTGTAGTAAGAGTCTAGTCTTTTTTTTTTTTATATATATATGCAAAGAGCCCCTTACATGAAACTCCCAACTACCTTTCATTGCTGTGTGTCTTGATTCACTGAAATAAATCTGTACATTACTCTCAAGTTCCAGAAGGAACAGAGTAGAGACATTCTTTTTTAACTAGGCCTGGAAATACATAGAAGAAATTGCATATGTACATGTGCATATTTATGACTCATGTCTAGATTCACTCCAAGACTAAACTTAGAGCTAGATCCTTTCTGAATTCATTGGACCCAGGCCTATTTACACCAGTTAAAGATCTGCCCCAGTAATTCCCTGTGACATTTCTACTTGGCTTTAATAAAGTTTTACCTAGGTATTTTTTCCCCTCGATTTTTCAATAGAGAGTTTAATTGATATAAGGTCTAAGATATTGTTAGGTAAACTTATTTCAAATGGAAATATCACTTTCCAAGTGATCCAACTGTCCATCTAGTTCACTTCCCATAAAGCCTCTACTCAGATATGTTTAATATTGATGTTATACTTTTATTAAAGATTTTCAAGATACCATAGAGTTTTGAAAGCTTATACACAAAAATGTTTGACAGTGTATTATAAAAAAAAAACCAACCCAAACAAAAAAACCCAACCCTTTTATTAGTTTTATTCTTTCTCCACATACAGTGTATTGGAGACTTTTCCTAATGTACAGAATTAGACTTTCTCCTACAGCTAAGACAAATGCTTAAACAAAAACCCCAATAAACTATGATCATAAAAGAGTTAATACACAGTAAACCAGAGGGAAAAAAAATCAAATTTCTCTTATTAGTGGCATTTTGATCAGATTATTTTATATTTTCTCTTAAAAAAAACCATCCACTCAAGAGCAGAGGAAACATTATCCTTGCCTCCCCACAGCATAAAAGTCAAGCTCAACAGCACTCCATGAATGTTCATTCCCCAAGTGCTCCACTGGTAACACAATTGTAGTAATTACAGCATGAGCACATTCCATGAAACTGATACTAGTTCATTAATTAAAAGATGAACATAATTGATTATGTCAACAGCAAGGCTAAACACAAGGGCAGTCCCTCAAAGAGATCTGAAGGGGGAGATCTGTCCAAGATGTGCCCTTGACTTAGTTGCTTCTCCCAGAGGGTGTCTTTAAAGAAACACATCCTAATGAGGTCATAATTACACACTACTATTAGTGATAGTTAAGTCATTCATGACCTGTTCCCCTTTGTAAACCATTCCAGAATTTATAGGTGTTACAGGGGATGTATTTGCCATTTACAATCATCAGCCAGACACTTAGACAGACATTTGGCACATGGAGGCCATGGCCATCTCTGCTGCTGATGTTATAGCCAGATATGTTCAGATTCAATCTCATCTTTGCTGTTAATATGTCACAGTGGCTCGACACATGTGTGCTATCATTTCTCTCCTGGTGTGGCAAGAGAAACCTTTTGAGCAAAGGAAGACTGAGCAGTAAGAGTGAGATACCCCTGCTCATGCCACTTTCCTTATCTTTGTCACTGAGCACATGGTTTACCAAGAAGACACATTGAGGACAAAAATCCCCTCACACTGCTTGTTAACACAGATACACAAGCCAAGCCCCTACTTTTTTTTGGCACTCAGACCCTAAGCACATGTTCCCAAACGCCATTCTGCATTAGCTGATAAACCCCTAATTAGAATCACCAAAGGCCTAATTACAGCAATGACTTAAATCAGTCCATTCATGTTTTTAAAAAAATGCAGCACTTTTTTGTAGAACCACCAGTACTGCCAAACTGGAGCAACCATGTTCTTTCTCTCTCACCTTGTCACAGGCTGATTTAAGGGTTATTGCATCTGGCTTGATTCAAACACTGTACTCAGTCCAGCTTGTGGTTGACCACATATGGCTGTAGTAGAGGAGGGGGAAAACCAAGAAGCTTTTCCTTACCTCATTGCATTCCTAGTAATCACTTACCCTTGGCAGCCATCAGCTCTTGGCAGCCCTCCATGTTCCCGGAGCACAGAAACAGGTCCAGTCTTGTGCTGGCAGCAGAGGCACCAACACCACTGCAGAGGGCTAGGACAATGACAGTCTTTTGCCACCTCTCACCTGGTAAAAAGCTGCCAGTCCTCACCCAGGACACAGTATATATCACATCTTTTCAAATAACGCTTCTGCCTTTCATTATTATTGAATAGAGACTCAGAATTCACCCAGAAACTCACCAAGATGGATGGGGTCTGAAGTTACCAGGTAAACCCTGGCACTGATCACCATAAAGATATGCTGATGGACATGCACTGAGGATACTCTCTGTAACCTTGCCTGAAATGATTAAATCAATCCAGATTCTTTGATATGGACACTGCAGACAATAACAATATTAGTCTCAATAAAATGATACTGAGAGTAAAAGTCCTTTTCAGTTTCTTTATTCGATTAAAGCGATTCTGGCTCAATGTCTCCTGCATATTATCCCATGATGTAATTGAATAAGGAGAGTGAAACAGAAAGCTGCTTCTAAGTAAGGGAATACTTCACTGGGGCTTTTGTTCTTATTTATTACAGCTTAACAATTCCTTCCATTCACCGATCGTGGATGCCTGAGAAACCTGAACGCACCCACCCTGCACAGACATGGCTATAGTCCACAGCCCATCATGTTTGGAAGCACTCAAGTCTGTAATGGATAAGAATCCAAAATGGTAAAAGTAACCACTTAGGTCAAGTTCTTCTCTTCCTCAGATGTACACATTAACTGCAGGATACTTCTAAGTGTTGGTGGAAAAAAATCTTTAAGTCTTTTTTTATTGTGTCAAGAAGTCAAAGAAAAATGTTTGACAGCTTGTGTGCTGCTCACTGCTAAACTCTAAATGCCACAGTTGTTTGGGTTTTTTTCTCCTAGATCGACTTGTTTTTTTCAGGACAACTTATCATAGAAGTAGAAAAAAACCCCAGAACTTTCTTAGTTTTAAACATAATCCTGTTGAATGAAATTATTATTAAATGTTTATTAAATAAACTGACAGCATAGACGAATATTAAGAACTGAAAATTAAACACTATTAATTAAATCCCTGCTGCAAGTGAGTCCAGTAAGAATAAGGTCAGGTCAAAGACACTTAAGGGAAGTAGTGATTTGATCTACTGATTGAATCGATGCAGATGTTTAAGGATATGGTCTTCATTAAGCTGCTCCTTCAGTCCAAAATGAAATCTGACTTAAAAAGCAGAAGAGACTGTAAAGATAATTCTTCTCCTTTTAAGAAAGCAAAACGTTTTTTATATATGCGTGTATACATATAAGAGATAAAAAGCAGCTTGAAATTACTATTTATTTTTTAACTGGTGTTTCTACATTTCTAATTTCCAAAGACTCTTGCAAATCCACTCAGAAAACATGGCTATAACATTTGTTAGATTGTATTGGTGATAGATATAATCCTATCATTTCCAGCGCAGTAATGAGAAGTTTAATTTTCCATTTCTTCCCTCTGTGAGATGGTGCCTGGCTTTGAATTCTCATTTATGTCTGCATGAGTACACAAACCTGATCTGCATCATTGTGAAGTCAATACCTGCTCCAACTTTTGTTTTTCATTGTTAAAATGAAAAGCCTGGCCTGTAATTCAAAGACATAAGAAAAATTTTATCCCATCAGGAGACTCTCTCTCCTCTACTTTAGATCTCCTCTTATATGAGGACCCATCAAAGGAGCCGTTCTGAGGTGGATCAGTTTGTACAAGGTTGCCTTCCTTTCTTCTTCAGGACTTTCCATGGAAGAGTAACTATCATTTTAAACTCTGTAAACCAGCACAGTTGCATCCTCACTCCAATAACATTTTGTGTTTTTTGGGTTTGTTGGGTTTTTTTGTTTGTTTTTCTGTTTGTTTGTGGGTTTTTTGTTTGGATTGTTTGGGGTTTTTTTTCTAAGAAACAGAGAATCCCTAAAAATCTGAGACCAATTCCTAAGGGACTTAAGACAGAGAAAAGTCAGAGCAGTTCCTCCCTATTGCCAGGGACTGCTGGGACGTGAGAGATGGATGATTTCCACCACTAAGGGAGAAGAGGGGGAGGCAAGGCAAAGGGCCAGGAAAATAGTCTTTGTTCTATTCCCACAAAGAAGATAGTATGGAGGGTTGCTATTCTCTTGTCTCACTATGGAGCCTTTCTGTCTTCCAGCTACCCAGAAAGCCAGCTTTTTTCTTTCCCCACAATTCTTTCATAGTGGAAGGGTGGAGGTATGGTTGGAAAAAGTTGAGAACAGACAGCAACAGTTTATTGTTCAACTATTTCCTGTCCAGAACAAGCTGAAAACCTCAAAAGTTAAATACAAACCACATTTACCCATCTTTTTATTGTGCTGAGAAACAGTTGTTAGTGTTTTATAACAGAATAATGTGCAACAGCTTATCTTTAATGCTTGGAATCTCTTGAAGTACATAAACCAAGTAGGGTTGTTTTTATTTGCAAATGCCTGTGCATGAATTCAGCTACAAAACTGGTTTGGATGGTGGAAATAATAGATTAAAAAATTGGTTTTCATCAGAAACAGTTGTACATATGGGAAGGTCGTTCTCAAAATATAGTCTTCCAATAGTAATATCTTATTTTAATAAACAATTTTATTTTTTTTCAGGGGAAAAATAAGACCTCAAAAACATGAAAGCAATGACAAACAAATAAACAACTATTTTAGCCAAAGGCTAAATATTTTTTGCAGGGAAATATGAACATATGCATTCAACCGAAGCAAAACATCTCAGCAGTTCTACAAGCAAATGTTTCACTTCAATATTCTTCAATATCTGATCCTTGTAAGCTGTCACAATGCTTCATAAGTATTGTATTTCAGGAGACAAGCCCCCTTTTCCCAAAGCAACCCATTTCTTCTGAATTGCTTTCCAACAATGGTACCGATTTTGTACCGTGACAAGTCCCCGACGTAATCAGTGCTGCAGTGCAGGCAGGGGAGGCTGACCCACTGAGGATAATGAGGTATTTGCACTTCAAATGGTGAGGAAATCACAGTGCTGTCCTAGTAAGTAACCACTAAATAAATAAATAAATACCTCTCAACTACACTTTTTAACATCAAATTGTCCCAAGATGAAACCTCTGGATTTGGTTAAACTGAGACACTGTAAATCACATTGAAACAACTTGGAATAAATATTTTGCTTTCTGTTTTCAACTAAGGTTTTTCATGTTTTTAAAGGAAAAAGTAGAATTTTCCATAAAGGTAGAAACACGTTTTGATAAGCCCTACTGTTTATATCATGGGTCTGAATCCATACCCATTTACTGTTGTACAGACTGGGATTAATCCAGTATACAACTGTGAAACTAAATTCTGGACCACTCCAGTGACACTTTACATTCAGACTATAAAATGTCCATCTTTGAGTTCAGTAATGTGGCTTAAACTGCCACCCCTGGATGTCCACTCCACAAGCTCACTGCAGGGCAATGCAGAAGACTTTGCACTTCAAATTCTTTATTATGCTTTGCTTGAATAAAATCTCCAGAGTTTTCAGTCTATCCAGGGCAGGATTTTCATGGAAATCAAAAAAGTTTTGATTTGTAGATGAGAAAATCCAAACACCCTTTATGTAAGTAAATATGGCAGCTGCAATAATAAAAAGACTTCTACTTCACATTTTCCCAAATCTATATAAGCTTTGAGTAGATTTCAGTGCCCATTACTCCAAGGTAGAAGGGTAAATATATTTATGCCTTTTTATTTATGAGATCTCTTCTGATTTGTTAAAGCCACAAATAAGTTTTGAATACTTGTTTTCCTTTTCATCATAGGTCAAATGGCTCTTCAAATCACATAGCTCTTCCTGAGGTAGTTTTCATATGGTTTGGTAAAACCAAGCACAAGTAAAATAAAGCACAGTTTTTCTGAGCAGTAGTAATACTTACTTAATCTGGATCAGCCCCAAGCATAATGAAAATCATAATATTATCAGAATTAGCGGGGGGGGGTTTTGGGAAAAAAAAAATGAAAAAAGAAAAGGACACAGGCCTATTATTGTAATTATATTTATCTTTATTTAATATCTTGTTATCAGAACAACCTGCTGACCAGCCATGAAGTTGCTTGGTCCCTGAAATTTTACTGACAGGCTCTAGACAGGCATGGAGACACTGACAAAGTTACTCATTCACACTCCATCCCCTACAGCCTCCTTGGAGTTTTTCATTATTTCTGTAACACTTTGTTTGCTCTTAGGATTATGTGATTTATTTGTTCAGATTGGGAAGTCTCTTCTTGACGGTTCTGTGGTCGGTAAACAGCTCCCAACAACAAACAAGGATTTAAATAATCACTGTGTAATCAGTAGGCACCAGCACATTGGATGTCTTCTCTTCAAATCCAGGTAGCTGTCAAATCAAATCTCAATAGTTATCACACTAAAAAGTAGTTGCTTAGCTGCACCTGAATAATCACCCCCACTCTTTAAGGAGTTTCAGTAAATTTACTAGGAAAGGGGAATGGACTTTCTGGTTCTGCATGGCTTCTACTGCAACACATCAGGTTTGTCTTGAACTTAGCATGGGAGTCCTAAGCAGCAGCAGGAGTAACAAGGCCAGAGTACAGACTAGTATTGACTAGCTGTCCCCCAGCCTGTTTTGTGCCTTGAAGGGAATATTAGACTAATCAAGTAATAAACCAACAACATTCGGCCCCAATTAAACACCTTTCCAACAGCTGCACCTAGTATCATTTGGGCTTGGCAGGTACATGCTTACTTGATACAAATACATCTGTGTGGAAAATAGCTGGTCTTAATTAAATTTTAACAGGAGGCAATAATTGCTTTAAAACTAGGCAAAATAATCATATTAGTCAGATAATTCAAAAATCTAAAATAATCTCATTTTATGCTATTAAATCTACTTCCAATTTGATTTGTTTAGGCTCATTTTCCACGACGTAATATATTATCTTAAACACATCTTTGAACCCCTAAATCACAACTAGGCATTTGCATTTATGCAAATATTGATTGATATTATTAAAAAGATAGGAATATTAACATGGGTCATGCTATAATTTGGTTGTCACTGTGTCTTCTGCCTGCAGATACTCAGAACCTCTCCAGGAGCTCAGATGATAATGAAAGCAACCTCTGAGCACAAGGTGTTGTCTGCACACATCAACGAGTGAATTTAAGCAGTAATGGGGATGGAGGCTTCTTAAGCACAATTTGCCAAATTATTTAATATTAAAAGATTCTAAGTATGAAATCAATAAAGAGGAGGTAAAGAGTAGTTAGAAGGAAAACATGTTAGATGAGATAAAGAAAAGCTTGACTATGGATAAAGAAAAACCAGGCACTTAAAGTGATCACTCTAGAGTATAGAAAGTGATTTTTAAATTACTTATCTGGTTAGTGGGAGCTAATCTGTCAAGTAGAAACAAATTCACATAAATATTCTGTAAATTAAATATTCTCTTGTCACTGAAGCTGCTTTCAGTTGTTGGTGGGGTTTTTGTTTCCTCAGAAGAAGACTGCTTATTACATTGATTTCAGACTCCAGCATCCTTTCTGTAATTATGTAGTTATAATTGTCTGGCATTTTTATCTGTATTAATTTCAAAGCAAGGTATTGACATGACTTAGAAAGAAAATCAGATCTCAAATCTGAAATGGCGTCAGCTAAAATCCTGTTCAGCAATGCACCTAAAACACAAGCTGAAGCCTGTGCTTAAGACCATCCATACTCAGTAAAATGTGTAACCTGTGTTTAATCTTACCTCTAATGGGAAATTAATTGCAAAGCAGCATAAAGACCTCTACCTCTGTTCTTGAGTTGTTGAAGGTGTGCCTTGTGTCTTACAGATACATGCAAGAAGAAAGAGTAAAGGATCTCAGCTTATTAACATTTCAAGTATTTATTGCTCAGCTGCTGTTTGTTTTCTTTGACAACCAAATGTTCTGCAGGGCACTTTTGCCAGCTGCAATCTGATTAGGTATCACCTTTTCCATAACACTGCCAGGCCAGTCAAACTGTGCCATACAGAGGGTTTAACCTTTTGTAGATCCCATAACAAGCAACTCCAAGTTTCAGGAGAAAATCCGTGATAGAGAGAGTCTGACTACAGCTTGTAAATCAAAGCACTCAGATAAGATGTGAGAGCCAGACCTCTCAGAGTTGATCATGCTGACAGTTGAGGTTTAAATTCTTGCTTTATAAATCACTTTCTTACCAACCAGCTGCAAAATCAGGTTTTGTAAGCCAAAGGAAAAAAAAAAAAAGTTTTATTTTGGATTTATTGGTATGATTTGTAAATCTGTTGTAGGACTTACTTACAGATCTGATTTAAGATTTGTTAATCCCATTTAGGACATAGAAACTTTTTTTCTCTGACTTACCACATACTGAAATACTTCAGAAGAAAACAAACTAAAAATCACTGTTTCAAAGGATGGTGTATAAATCAAGAGTTTCCAGTTAAGGTTTGCTGGCAGGTTCTATAAATTGCACAGTGCATTTATAACTCAGACTCTTACAAGGACAGATTTATAAATCCAACTTGCAAATTGTCAGACAACTATTATGGGCTCAATTCTAATCTGAGAAACAACAGATGTGCTTCGCTGTGCTTGAAAACCCTGCTCTTTTTCCTTTATCACCTGCCTCCCCTGCAGACATCTCACTTGCAGCAAGGAGGAGAGAAGCACCATCTCCAGGGAAGGGAGGGAGGGAAGAAACCTCCTGTATCACCCTCACTCTGCAAACGAGAAAGCCAAGCTGGGGGTAAAGGATTTGGGGAAGGAAAAAACGGGAGGTGAAGTGTCAGTTACAGTTCACACATACACAGACTCCCTGCCCTGTTACACAGGAGAGGTCTGAGCCTTAAAGTTCCCTCCAGCAACTCTAGCTGGTGCCTGGGGGGGATAAAGGGAGCAGGTAGTGCTAACTTCCAGATTGCCAGGCCTCAGGCACAGTGAAAAACTAAACTTCACCTATCAGCCAGTGGAAAACTGGGCCTAGCAAAAGCCAACTTGAGCAAGTTGAGGAATTTTTTTTCCACACTCCCAATGATGCCTGCCTGCCTGCCTAGCTCAGATTGCAACGAGGAATGTCTGGGAGAAACCCTGGCCCTGTGATGGCAAATATCCCATTGATTTCACAAGGGTAGGATTTCACCCTATAAAAAGGGCATTGACCAGATTCACAGGAATGCTCTGCCTGCCCCACACCACCCTGGGCACAACAAGCAGCTGTAAACTCACATCTCTGCAGCACACTTGGAGAACAGGGAGGCAGAAGCAGGGGCTGGGGCAGAGTCCTGGTGGCTCCAAGCCACTGCCAGCAGCTGTGGCTGCTCTTGCCACAGCCCAAGGCAAGTGCAGAAAACACCATCCCTCTGTAACTACAAGAAAATTTACACATGTACTGGGAGTTAGGATACTTCCCTTCAGGCAGTTTTACAGTAGCTGTCAGGGTTTATCCAGAAGCTGGGAGTCATAACAGTGAAATAATAGCACCATTTAATATTACTATCTTTATGCTGGAATTATTGCTTTTTATATAACTTGAAAAGCGTGTATGACAAGACATAGCTACTCCTAGACCCTATGCAGGAAATACATAAATGCATTAATGCCTTTTGATTTTTCTTCTAAGTGTCAAGCTTCTTTGTCTTGATTGCTTTTGAAAGAACAGGAAAAAGTGAACGAAAATATTTTATTCTCTACCATATTTGAAATTTGGTTCTAAACTTTCATCAGAGCTCTCCTGATCTCTATTACTGCAATACTCTTGTGTCCCTGAATTGTTTGTTGTCTTGGATTGCTTACAAAATAACATAAATACAAGGATGCTAGCAAACATAAATTATATAATTACTTCTTTCATTCTTGCTGGCATTTTAAAGTCAAGGATCTGATTGGTGCAAAACTTAGCAAAAAATAAATAAATAAAAATATATATATATGGAGTTAAATTTTCAGGTAGTTTATGTTAAACATAAACTGGATGTTCAACTGAATCTAAATACTATTAGAAGGGGAACTGAAGCAAGCACAGCAATTAGAAATGGGAAAATTTGCTTCCATAGCTTTGCGCCTAACTGAATACTCAATTCTATGTGCAAAATATAATCAGAACTGGCAGACTGGGTTGAGGGAAAATGGTTAATATTCTCTAACATGCTAGGTCAGCCCTTTACAGACTACACATCTATAATATGTGAAAACCAATTATCTTGAAATTATCTTGAAAATGGATGCTTTTTTTTCTTCTTCATTGAATGTTCCAAAGTATATAACCTCACTGTCCCCTTGTGCATGTGTCTGACAGACACAGAGATCTATAAAAGTTTGGCCTTTTCCCTTGTGTTTAGCCTAAAAAGACTAAGAAGAATATGTTTGCAAGGAGAGTCTGTGGGAGGCCTCTGAAAGTCAGTCCACATCAGTGGTGAGCAATTGTAGCTACTGTGGAGAAACACTAAATAATTGCTTTAACAGACAGTATCATTTAATAGAAATTGAGTCTTTTTACATCATTATCTTGCAGACCTCTCCCAACAGCAGTCCAGTGGGTCTGTTGCAATGCTGGAACTCGCTGCTGTTTTCCTTATTCCTTCTCTCACCTTCTTTGGGGAACATAAGAACAGTTCACCCACTTGAACAAAGCACATATTTGGACTCAAATCAAAGAGTCTATTTCTAGACTGGGGGCAAAAAGCACTTTGCAACGTGCTCTGCAGTTCCCATTTTGATCATCCATATCAGAAGACTTCCTGGAGCACAGTGAATATGTGGGACACAAATGGACCTGGGAACTATGAAGCTGTCTTGGACCTCACACAATATAATGCCAGGGTAAGGGAGAACAACACAGACAAATCATTGGAACTAGTCTTCTCCAAGGATATAAAAAATCCATTGAAAAGCTTTCTTTTGATCTAGAAGATCATTTAGTCCAAACCCCCTGCCAGAGCAGGGTCACCTAGACCAAGTCACCCAGGAACAGATCCAGGTGGGTCTTGAGTGTCTCCAGAGCAGGAGACTCCACAACCTCCCTGGGCAGCTCTGGCACCCTCACTGGGAAAAAGTTTTTTCTTGTGTTTCCCCTCAACCTCTTGTGCTCCAACTTTCTGTGTACATCCAATGCTGGAGGTCATCCTGACTCTCCAAGAGACAGTTTTTCAGGAGTCACTGTACTGGATATGTTCATGTATTTATTTTGTTTAGGATATCCTTTTGGATGTCTCAATGGAAATTTTACTACTCAAGGAGGACATTTACACTACTTAAGCTACTTTGAATGTTTTGTATCATAGGTACCCTATTAGCCCCACAAGGCCTGTTGTAGCACTGAGAGGCAGAACTCATGAGCCAAGTTTATCCTCATCCAAAAAAGAGCAAACTCTATCTGAATCACAGACACTAGTGGCATGAGAGAGTTGGCCCAGTAACAGAAAGTTCAGATTCTGGCATGGCCATCAAAGGCCTTACTATTTATTCAGTATCATGTCTTAAAACGAATATCCTGTCTTAAACAAAAAATAGAGTGTGACATCTAATACTGCCACCCACATCATCACAATGCTATTGCTCTCCTGTGGCTGATGCTTAAAAAGACCTTCAAAGGCAGGTGGGAAAAGCAGATGCATCTCCACATTTAAATCATTGCACGTGGGACATCCCAAGGAGTTAAATGCAACTTCCCTCTGCTTTTCCCAGAATAGCAGAGAATGATCCTGCCTGGCAGGGGGGTTGAACTCAAAGATCTCCAAGATCCCTTTCAACCCCTAATACTCTGTGATACTGTAATGATGAAACTCAGACTTGATGAAGCATGGCCAGATTTTGATGACTTTGTGGGTTACCCTGTCAACTGAGTTAATCTAGTCCATAATGTGAATGCTTTTAGTGCATTCCAGTCACAACTGATAATTGACTTCTAAGTGGAAAAGATTGAACTTTGTTAAGCTTAAGGTTTACACTTAAATTTGTAGCATTTTGCTTTGTTCTGAGGTGGGCTAAAAGCAAAAGGTAGTTGTGGCAGAATTACTTCTCATATCATCACAATTTAATTGAGACTACTTAAGCCCCAGTAAGTGCTGTGGCCTTCTACTTAAAAGTTTGAAAATATTTCAAAAATTCCACTTCAAAGAAATTGAGGAAAAATGCTTTAACCATTACAGAGATTGGGATGATAAATGGATCAATCTTTACTAGCAAACAGTAGTAATTAGGTCATACCTCATTTCTTTATTAGAGAAAGGCTTTGGTGTTTAATCATCATTATATAATCATTTAGTCTTCTCCAGTCTGTCTTTACAGATATTGCAGACTTAGGCCCTGAGCATTCAAATGGTTGTGCACAGGAGGTTCAGACTGGCTATTTGAAACAACAACAGGATCCTGGCTTTATACCATATTTTCATTTTCCAGTCTGTGTTTGTATGATAACAGAGATAAAAATTGCTGAAGGATGCTAAGGGGAAGGTTAAAAAATGAAACCTCTCTCAATGAAGACACTGCTACAAAAACGAGAGAGTCTGAAATCTCTAGTAAGACACAAGACAAAGCATGGCCTATGGCATAATACCAGCTTGGAGAACATCCAGTTGCCTGCTATTGTCTGAGGATAGATGCACAACCCACCAAATGGACCACGTGTTTGCTTTAGCATGGATCAGTGTTGAACTGCTCTTTGTTGTTTTGGGTTTTTTTTCAATAAGCCTCTGAAATCCAAAAAGAATGAGAAACAAAATGAATGAGTTCAAAGAGAAATAATATCAAATCCTCTGAGCCTGTGATTTTTCTCCAAGACATATATTTTCTCAAGCCCACTAGGAAAGTTCCTGTTGGCTGGTAAAAAGTCAATCAGCAGCCACTTACAAGGTCAGCAATGACAAAATCAGTTAGACTTATGCTAATGGGATTTTTTTTCTTTCTACTTCAAAAATCATGTTGCCTTACAATGATCTTTAAGGGAGGAAAATATGATGTTATGTCAGTTTCCTTAGTGATTAAAGTTCACACTTTAATAGCTAATATAGCTAATAGCTTCATCAAACACAGGTTCACTTACTCTTCAGAAGTGTTGGATCCTGCTACTTTTCATAAGGGAAAACAAAAGCAAGTAAAAACTGTTAAATATTTCCAAAAATCCAAGGACATTTTAATATTAATAAAAGCAGCTTCATGGCAGAGAAGTAAAGGAAGAGTAACATCTTCTCCTTAGGCATTTTAATGCATGTAAACCAAGTTTCATTCCTAATGATAGACATGAAAACCTAAGGCCAATTCAAGGGTCTTAGTGCCAGAACAACATTATCTTTTAAAAGTGGAAATGCTTTACCAGGGCACTTTCTCAATCTCTAAGGATCCCCACTGAGGAGCCAGAAAAATACACAAAGGAAACTCGGTGGGACTGGTTTCAAAAAAACATGAATACAACCTCCAAAACCTCTTCTTTCTTCCACATGCTTACCTTTTTTTATAAAAATGATGCAAAACATTAGGTTTTGCCACTAATTCTCCTCCTGCTCACACAGATAAAACTGCAAACCCACCTGAGCAGCCTTCCTTAAGTCCTGTAAGCCCCCAGTGTCCTCAGCATCATCAGAGTGGGGCAAGCCCTCCCTCAGGACTGCACACAGTGAATCCCACCTGCCTGGACTAGCTGAGTAAACATAACAATTCCTAGATCATTGCAGCTTCATTTCTTCAGATACCTGACTATGCTCATCACATTTATCCTCAGTTAAGACAGGGAGGAACATGCTGTTGCCTAAAGGAAAGGTTCCCCTCCTCGTTTCTGCAGGCACATCCATTCAGTATACACAGTCTTGTCTACTCAATTTCAGCAGCCCTGGTGCTCTATGACCTCTTCCCCTTCCTTTTTTTTTTTTTATTTAATTTTATTCTTTTTCCTAAGCTAGCTTTGACCATTCATTGTGCTGAATGAAGTGAAAACTGAAAGTGTGGATGGAGCAGGGAATGCAAGAGCAAAACTGCCCCCTTTGGCAGCTGGAAGCTGCTGGAGCAGTGCAGTTATCTTGTCAAATAGCATCTTTGCATGACATGCTCTTTCATGCTCATTAGTCCTCAGGTCCCATTTCACAAGGTGTCAGATGACTATTTGGTAGGTAAAAAAAAGAAAAGAAAAAGGAGATCCTACCAGATCTGTAGAAAAGAAATGCTATAGAAGTTTGGCAATACTAAATAGGAAGTTGTCAGCAGCCACTGACAATAATAACATAATATAGTGGAATGAAACACCAAAAATCCTCCTTCCGCAGTATTCATTTTCACAAAGTTCCTCGTTTTCTGTTACCTTCCCTGCTCACTGCATAAACACAAACCTTTTGAACTCATTCTGCTAGCTGAGCAAGCAAGAGGAGTCAGAGCCATCACCACAGAGCACTGACAGCACTTATCACACACGACCATTATGCACGAGTGTCCTCCAGCTGTCTTGGGAGGACAGCTCCACACCCACGTCAGTGGGACACAGAGGATGTGTCCTGTAATAACACTTCTGACAGAAAATGTCCATACCAGTAGAATCTACTTGGCATTCACAGAATGAAAATATAAAGTAAAAAAAAAAGCCCCAAACCCACAAGACAATGTCTTAAATTGCTCACTTTTTTGTCCTTTAGGATGAAGTGAAATTAAGCTCCCTGGCTCAGGCATGGTGGTTTGCATCACCAACCTTTGAAGTAAGAGAAACCCCACCTAGTGTGTCAGGTAAAGTGCAATAGTTGTCTATGACATTAGCCTGTGCCACAGTCAAACTTGGACTTCCATGAGCAATTCACAAACAACTTCCCTCTCCATTTCTTAGCTCTAGATTTCCCAGTCTTTCTCATTCACATCCCTCAAATACCTCCATAGCTCCTTTTACCACATATAGTCTTCTTTTCCATTTCTTTTCTAGGGATGCTGCCTCTTTTACTGTCACCTTTCACTGTATTAAAGGGTATTGGGAAGATTTTTGTGGACCTGAATGCAAGGAGGTGTATAAGACACGTCTGCTGCAGAGCCTTATGATCAAAAAATCAGTAATCTGTGACTGCAGATGACTGGACCCAGTGACTTAGTCAGTGACTTCTGTACAAAATCTTGCATTTTGTGCAAAGAGATTTTTTTTTCCTTATTAGTTTCCACCTCTCTTTAATGGAGGGGCAGTATATATTGTTAAAGCATTGCAGCTTTACCAGAATGATAAGAAATGTACTTATATCTAAAGTCCTCTTTTTGCCTCAGAAATTGTAAAAAAAATAATTAAAATAAAATAAATAAAATAAAATAAAATAAAATATAAAATAAAATATAAAAT
>JAABNV010020680.1:0-19868 GCA_033439845.1 Ispidina picta
TGACTTGGTCTAGGTGCCCCTGCTCTGGCAGGGGGGTTGGACTGGATGATCTTCTAGGTCCCTTCCAACCCCTGACATCTGTGATTACATCTGTCCACACAGGTTGTTCACCAGCTATCTAAACGTGTTCAATGACAATTGCTGCAGATTTACAAAAGTTTCTCTTCAGGGTGCAAAACCAAACAAAACATGTCTGATTTGATTCTGTAGAATCTTACATACTCAGAAAATTCCTTCCTGGCCCTGACATCAAAGACAACTGACTCCCCTGTGCCAAGATGACTACCCTCTACAGAGGTATGAGCCTGTGGACTGCTGAGTCCTCTCACTGGGGATCCTCTGAGATTTTGGTGAGATTTTGTCTGAGTGTCTTGGGAGGTGAAGTGGACAGCACAGATTTATCTCAGGATGGCCACACCTCTTCACTCCTTGTTTCTTATTTAGGTAGCTAGAAACACTGTCAGCTTGTGAACTCACCAGAAAACCAATTACTGTGTCAATCATAAATCATAAAAACCTCTAGGACATTATTCATGAGAATTCGAATATATATAATGCATCCTTAACATACTGCATGTTAAAAAATATATATGATCTGAATTTTAAAGTCAACTCTGCACTTAGAGGGTTCCCATGTGTTACCTCTGTTCAGACATGATGATTACACTGTTTAGCACATTGTACAAACACAGCAGGTTAAGAGAGCATTGAGTTAATATCTAAGTGTGACACTTATCTCAAGTAATTTAATTGCTTTGTGCTTTATTACACATTAACCACAGGATTCAGAGTCATGTATATTCTGGGGAGTTCTCTATCCACTTTTTGTGAACTTTAAATATTACCAATTGCCTTTGTTCAATAAAAATTAGATGTATGCTCTCAACTACCACTGACAATTATGCCTTTTGAGCAGTTGCTACTAATAAGAACATTAAGTTATGATTCAGACTTCAAACAGAATTGTTGGTACTGAGTATCACAGGGCAGGGAAAAGCAAGCTACTTTTAGCCATGTGCTTTAGTATTATATTAGGTGTATAAATTTAGGCATCCATCCCTGAAAATGTTACTTTTAATCTTTGAAATGATAATTAAGCTCCTCAGTTGCAATTGTCTGTGCTCAAGCTAAGCAAAGACATACTTAAACAGATAATGTATTTCATACATAATAATCATCAAACTAGATATCATTTTTATATTATGGGAAAATAGATTTTAGGACTTAGCATTCACATATAATATACTTAGCATATACACTATGATACTGCCTCCTTTATAGCAATTTTTTGAATACCAGAAATGGATTTATCGGGTAACTGTGTCCAGGGTACAGAGAGCCTAAGAAAGAATCTGACCTTCCTTCTCCCCTCCTCCATAGACAGGTTCTCTGGCAGCATCAACTTCAGGAAATCTTCTTTGGACAGGACTTGCTGGCTTTCAGCAATGGCACTCCTCACAGAAGTCTGGAGTGGACTTGGTGCAGACACAGCATCAAGATCATCATACACTCTGGGGAGACAATTGGTGGTTTTAACAAGAGAAGCAGTAATGCTCTTAGATTTGAAAGACTGCATTTATTTTCTGTCACAAAGTAAAACTTCTCCAATTATCTACTGACAAATAACACTCATATTTAGAGCATTTTTTTTTCTATCATCAACATTTTCAGTAGTTAATTACAACATTTTTTAACTTTTACTTCCTTAGCAAATAAGAAAGCAGGTATTTTATAGTGTGATACTGTATCCAGCTTCACAATCTGCCAAAATCACTATGGTCACCAATGGCAATGTTTGAAGCCTATTGGTAATATATTGTGCCACGTGTCAAGTGTGTTTTATTATCTGTAATTTAATAAAGCTCTTTAGACAAATAAAAAAGCTGTCCTCCTTAATTATCAGGATATAAAAATATGTTTACAGTCAAGAAAATGCTGTCAAACTGAGTTATCTTTCAGCTTCCCTCCAGTGAGAAAGGGGAGATTTAAGCAGGCAATTGAAGAAACTAGAGATCCCCAGTCACACTGAGCATACATTTGAAGCCATTTCTGCCAAGGGCAGCACCATCAGTGACTGTCTTCAGCAGAGAGGAAGCAAGCTTTGCTACACTGCAGTGTAATTCCCAGTGAATTACAACCAATAGTGGCACAACATTCAGCAATTGACCTGATTTTCATCATCACAGCTAATTAGAGATGTTATTCTATTTCAACATAATTATCCACACAGAGTTATTTCCTGTCTGTGAGGTATAGAAAGCTTTCCTAGAAAGAAAGAGGTGAAGCAACGTTGTACACCATAGAAAAAATCTGAAAATATTTTCTGATACATGAAACACTGCCAGATTTGAAGATACTTTTCTAAATTGCTGTGGTTTCCCTCTAAATACCACGACATATGATAGAATTTTGTTTTAAGGGTTCCCTTCAAAATAAAGAGTAATTGTTTCAGGAGTTCATAAACTTATCACCAGTGAAACAACACAAAAATGCCACAAAGATACAGAAATAAAAGCCCCAAACATTTAAGAGTGAAACAGAAATTGATTTTTTTTATTTTTCTATCCTATTTTAAAATTAATTTAATTTTAATTCTTCCCCCAAAAAAGTTAAGAGCTCTTACTCATGGCATTCAGAAACTTCAGATTCTTCAGGTGTAGGACTTCCCTCTGATTTTTTCCATCCAATGACATATTTACTTGCTGCTCCTTGTCTGTGGTACTGTTTTGAAACTGCCCCAGAAATCTGTTGGCTAGTATTCTGTGACACTATATAGACCTTGGAGGTATCTAGGGAGCCACTCTTCTTAGAGCAATGTGTGGAGGGGCTTCCTGAGTGATGTGACCCACTGAAAAAGACAACACATGAAAGCAAAAATGCAAAACAGTCCTCTGGATAATTTTAATAGCCTCTTTTATGATAACAGCACTAGTAGGCACTAATGAAACCTTTTACTGAAGACTCTAAAAATCATTTAAATTGAACCGAAGCAAATACTTAATTGAAGAATAGATTCTTTTCATCTTGGAGGTGAAGTAAGCAAAGCATTCAGAACCCAGAGCCTTGCCTGAAATCAGAGGCTGGAACTCCTAACTTCCACTGGTGCTTTACAAACACCAAACACAAAGCTATTTTTTAATCTAATCCCAAAAGCACTGGATTAATTCACAGAGGACCAGAAGATGCTGCTGAAGGCATCACAGACATTACTACTCCTCTGTTCATGCAGTCAAATGCCAACAACACACACACACAGATAACATCAGAACAAATTACAATGCCTGAAGTGGAAGAAAGTTGAATCATGAAGGCAATGGATTAATAATTTCAAACTCAGTTAGTATGGGTATTTAATCTTAAATCCAATTTATTTTTCCTCATCTCCTACCTCTTCGAAGCTCCCTAAAAATTGCAACAAGATTATGAGGTTTTGTGGGAAGAAAATAATGTGGGTTATGTTAAAAGATTTTTTGCTTTCTATCCTCGCAAATATGCAAATTAATTATGTAAAGATGTAGTGAATAAAATAATTCCATCATGGAAAACTGAAAGCTAAACATGAAGCAAAGATTGAATCAAGAGTGCAAAATATACATAAGATCCAGCAAAGATGTTATCAAAGGATTTCAGACTTCTATTTAAGAAAATTTGAGCATACAACCTCATTCTGCAGATTTTAAATTAGGGAATATCTTTGAAGTAAAGAAATAAAATGCCTATAAAGGTGTAGTTTTAGATCATTATTTCAGTGCAATGGGTGGGACAAGCAGTATATATTTTTTAGGGTCCAAAAGATGTTCTATGTAAGAAACAAAGCAAAACTAATAACTGCTAATTACAATAATTACTACTTTAGGAATGCCTAGAGGTAAACTCACTTAAAATCTATATGCTTTATTTTTTTAATATAAAATTTTAAAATTAATCCATAAAATGTTGATTCCACGGAAGTGAGCAGCAGATTACTTAATGTCTGCCTGGCACTTTAAATATGACAGCTGTCACACCAGTGCTGAGAATATAGATTCCAGCCATTAGAAATGTACTGCAGCTCATTACAATGAAGTCCTAGAAGCACAGAGCTTATTTCTAATGCTTCAGAAGTCTCAAGCTATTAAATTAAATCTTAACACACACAAAGAACAGTAAATCTGTAGCTTCTGCTTTATCACTGGGGTAGTGAAAGCTTAATGTGAAAGCATTAACCTGGTTTTCACAAGTCTGTACTATTACTGTCTTCTATAATTTATGAAAAGAAAAAGTTATGTGTTCACTCATGTCAAGCATATAAAAAATGAGAATACAAGATATTATTTGGTTATTCCCCTGTACTGTCTGTCATTGAATACAGGAGAATCAGAGGGAAAGAAGAACAAATTCCTTCCATCATTTACAGAGTAAAAATGTAATATATAGACCAAAGCTTCAACATCAGTCACCATAAAATAGGAACTGGGAGATGAAGACAGCCAGTTGTAAAAGTGCACTTTCAGAGGGTGCTTTTTAACAGGGGTACCATGCACATGTTCCACTGGTAACAAGAAGAGCCAAAAATAAATCAGAAGTTCAGTTCAACAAACAAAATTCTAAAGCATACATCACAACAGTGTAAATTAGGAGGAATGGTATGCAATAAAGTTTCACTACATGTACAAATTATCCATCACTATCTATAAAAATCATCTATTGAAATTCCCTCAGCACTGACTCAGGTAATTTTTTTGCACTATACTGAAAAAAAACCCAAAAAAGATAGTTTTAGGTGCAACCTTCACTTTTACTCAAGGACTTTTCCCAACTTCAAAAACCTAAGAAATGTGCAGAAGGTCACATATGAAGTCTCCATCAGATCCAGGAACAGGGCTAGCTATGTTTGTTAGAAAGACTCAACACAAATTGCCTACAAATTGCAAAATCAGGTAAGTCCACTTGCAAGGAAGGGTGAAGAAAGTAACAACAATGAAAAAGAATTCTCTGTATGTTCACTTACAACCCGTAATTTGCAAGAAGCACAAACCTGGAATGAGAGGAGATTTCACTGAGATCTCCCATGCTGCCTTCAGCTGTGTGAGAGGTGGAAACAGCAGGAGAGTAGCTGTGAGCAGCATAGATTTTAGCTGGATCATCATCTGTGCCAGGAGCTTCAGCAGGCTCAGCCCACGGCTCAGGACGGCAGAGCACGGCAGACCTGCTGCCAGCCAGGTGCAGAGGGGCCAGCAGAGGAGTGGGCATGCAGGGAGCTGTGTCAATCCCACTGTCAGTAGAGGCCCCCTTGATGTATGTCAGTCCCAGCAGCTCAGGATCCATCAGATCTCCAGAACCAAAGTGTTTTTCATCACTGTTACTGGAGGTGTTGCTGGACAGGGTGTTGCTGCTCGAGTGGCTTGAACAGCTTTTGTCTCCAATCTTGACGAGAAAACAAACAAAACCTCCCACATGTTAAATAGTAACATATTTATTTTTATAAACTACTAAATCTGTGCAATTCAAAGACCATTTTAGTGGGTTTTTTTTTACTGTATGCTGTAACTGCAAAGTATGCAAAGAGCTAATTATACCACCAGTTTGTATGAAGTGAATTGCACAGCTGGCTAGACACATTAAAGGCTGATGTCACTGCAAATAAAAAGGCTGTAGTTCCATATTCTATGGCAAATCTTAAGATCACACATTTTCTGATTACAGGACCTGTTTAACATCTATAAAATTCCATTTCTGAACAGTTAAAGACCCCATTTGTTAAAGCTAGAAGCATTGGCAATTATTAAACAAGTTCTACTGTGAGTCTGAAACCCCTGACGACTGAGTTACCACTGGCTTTTTCTCAGAGTGGGTGAAATATGAGGCTCATTGGATCACATCCAATTGGATGTGTGGCTAGTTAAATTGAAGCCAATTGCAATGTATGTGTGCCAGATGAAAGAAAATAAAGTCACAGGACCCTAAGCTAAGCATGGCTATTGAAGTGGAATAATTATGTCAAGCATTTGTGTCAATAAAGTTGCAAGTTCTTGTTGGCTTTTTTAAAAAGAAATTTTAAAGATAATTGGATTAACTTAGCTATGTGACACAGCAGCCAGAATGAAGGTGATGGACTTGTCTTAGGCTGAACAGAAGTGGGAAGGGTGACTAACTTCTTTACAAGATCCCCTTCCTAGCAGATGCACACAAACACACATTCAAGCAATTAGACAAGGCAGTCTTTCTAGAAATTATACCTCTATTCCACATGGAATTAACAGGCCTCACCATTTTATGAGATTATTTCAGAAAAAAAAAAAAGAGGTTACATTTGTATTGAATCTGACCTTCAGAAGATGACCATGACTTTGAAAACAATGGAACAATTGAAAAAAATACAATGAGCATGTTTCCTGAGGAGAGGGACTTGGAGAAAGGTGTCTGGAGAAAAGCTCTGTCAGTTCTTACTGCAGATGTCAAATGGAACCAAAGTGAAAGGAAACCAGGGGAAAAAAAAAAAGCTCAAAGGCATAAAATTAGTCATGGGAGACATATTGCATGTATGAACCTTCCCCAGAATCTCACATATGCTGCTGAGTGTGAGCCCAGGCACCTTCCTGACCCTGCATGCTCAGAGAATCTGGGCAGCAGCTATTGATACAGACATCCTCAACTGCTCCAAGCTCACTGTGGACACTAGGATCATTTCATCCATTCCCTTGTGGCAAGAAAATCAATTCTGTGAAAGCTCAGCACAGCCCTCATTGTTACATATTGTTAAAGACTCTGTCATGGAACAAGTGAGAAAAAGAAATGACCAAAAAATCCAAACACAAAGCCACAAACAAAAACCAACAGTCAAAAAAACCCTAGCAGGAATATATTCCAGGAGAACAGAGTGGAAATAGCCAGTGAAATTCCCCTGCCCTCCTCCCCCAGGACAGCACAGACTTTTTCATCTAACAGTTAATTACTCTTTTTAAAAAGGGTATCTATATTTAATTCACAAACTAAGCAAGCCTGTGTAAATGAGATTGTAAATACAAAGTGGAGTGTAGACTACACTAGTTTTAACTCCTCAATACCCCAGACCCAAGTCCTTTTGGATTTCTTAGTCTGTAAACACAGATTAAACATGCTCAATGCCCCCCACAACTGGGCGAACAGACTCCTTGCCTCCCCATACAGTGGTCTTCTTCAATTATTAACATGTATTTTTATAATGTATTTCATTAAGTCCAGGGTGGGTTTTATTTTGAGGTCTTTGGGGTTGCTTTTTTTTAGATCTTTGAGTAACATCCAAGTAAAAGACTTACATGTGCAAGTTTGTTTGGGGACTCCTTGCCACTGACTTCTTTCTGCAAAGCCCGATCTTTGTAGGAGCTCAGAACCTTGGTCGATGGCGCATGCCACTTGGTTTCTGCCACAAATAATCATGTTTTAATTCCTGAATGCTAAAAAGATGCATATACTGTACATAGAAAAAAGGCATGTGGTTTAGCATCAGGTTTCAAACTTGTATGGTCTTTGGAATCACAGATGTGCATCTTCTCAGAATTTCCTAGGATCTAGTTTTTCAGTGGTAATTAAATGAAGCTTGACCTGCTTTTCATAGCATCAGAGAATGGTAGGGGGTGAAGGGAGCTCTGGAGATGGAGCCCAACCCCCCTGCCAGAGCAGGAACACCAGGGCAGCCCCCACAGGAGCACATCCAGGCAGGATTTGAGAGTGTCCAGAGGAGGAGACTCCACAGCCTCTATGGGCAGCCCCTTCAGGGCCCCACGACCTTTGAGGTAAAGAAGTTTTTCCCCATGTTGAGATGGAACTTCCCATGTTTCAGCTTGTGACCATTGCCTATTGTACAAGGAGGCACTGAAAAGAGACTGGCCCCTTCAACTCGACATCCACCCTTCAGATATCTGTATATATTAATGAGATACCCTCCCAATCTTCACTTCTCAGGCTAAACAGCCCCAGGGCTCTCAGCCTTTCCTCATGAGAGAGATGCTCCAGTCCCTTCAGCATCTTCATTTTGAACATTCATGAGGCTTTCTGGAGTTCAGTAGCTTGTTCCAAGTATTGTCTAAAATTCCCACACCATATTCTGTTAGGCTGCCTGTTTTCACTGTCACATTAGCAGCTCTGTACCAGCCTGCACATCAGAAGGTGGCTGCACTCAACAGGCACACGCTGCAAATATCATTTATTTATAAGATACAATGAGTTGTCTTACCAGAATGTCTAGTTCCTTCCAAAGCTTCCTCTCGTTCTCTGCCTGCTTCACATTCCAGTGAGCCTGAGCCCTGGTGGTGCTCGTGGAGCAAAGGCGACTGACACCTTTTAATATAAGCAGAAAACTGAGCTGTTTGGGTTTTTCTTCCTGGAAAACTACTTACATGATGAACAACAACACTTCTTACTCTTCAAAGCAAATATTTTTTTTAAGTGATTTGTTTAAACAATCATCATCACTCCCACTGAGTACAGTAACATTTCCAAATATTTACATGACATTTTTTCAACAGCATGCTGTTCTATCTTCAGTGAGAACAGGCCAAGATCAGGTAGAACTTTAAAAAGCAATGCATTCTTGGGGCTGTATCTGCAAAGGTTTTTGCAGTGGAGAGCTATGGCAATGTGTGCTTAACTGCTTCATGAACCAAGGCCCACAGAAAGCAACTCCAGTTCTGCAGGTTTGCACAGTCAGAACAGATTAGCCAGTACCAGCTCCAGTGCTTTGGAAAGAAAGGTAAATCATTTAACAAAGCAACATGCTAAACCCCAGGTTACTGTTAGAAATAACTCTGCTGGAAATATGACATAAGATGCATTTTCATGTGTTTATCAGAAAAAAAATATTAAGAAAAACGAAATTACCCTTTTATAGTAATTATTAGCATTTATTTAGCTGCCAGAGATTTCAGTGACTATTCTGCTACATCTTATCCACAAACAGGCATGCAAAGCAATAGTAAGCTTGCAGAAAAGGGGTTAAGATGATGTTTTCAATATACACTTTTTTTTTTTTCTGAAAAGCAGCTTCTGAAAGCCACGTGGCAAGTCTGGAATGCTTTTATATTATGCCATGTAGATACTGCCTTAGCTCAACATTTTATAACAGGAGTGTTTTCAGCAGCTATATTTCTAGGACAAAGTGATAAATTTAAAGCAATTTAGAACAGATGTCTCATAATATTCTTATTTCAGTATATTGGGGTGGTCTTTTATACACAGCTAACTGCTGAAACTTCAGCATCAAAGAATTAACAGGGATGTGACAGAGCCATCTATATATTGCAGCAGATTTTCAGGAAGAAGAAACCTCTGACAGTGCTACTCTTCCCAGAACAGAGACTAGGGAATGGATGATGCCAGAACCAGCACAGTAGGAAATAAAGCCTTTGTAGACCATAAAGATATATATACTTTTAATCCAATACCCTCCAAGTGATACTACAGTGTTGTTCCAGCTCTGAATTACCAGCTGATTTTTTACCTACTTCTGTGGAGGCAAACCTAAAAACTGACTATAATTACCAGAATTGTAAAATAACAATTTGGTCCTAAAAAGTTGAAGCAGTGTGGCTTTAAAATCATAATGGTATACATGCTACACTAACAATCAGTAAATGTGTATGTCTTAAAATGCCCTAAGAGAACCTGCAAATAAATCCACGATCTAGAACATCTTGCTTGAGGAAGAAGGTACATGGAGCTATAGTAAGATAGAAATAGAAGATAATAAAGTGGCACCAATACCCATCATATCCCACTTGCTGTCTCCACTGGCTGCTCCCACTGGGTCCTGGGTCACTGGAGGAGGACTGGTTGCTTGGAGAGCTTCTGTAATGGTGACTGGAGTCAGTAACAGGGCACTGAAGCATTTGTGGGATTGCAGATTTGAACTGGGCTGTGACTCTTTTATAACATACATTCATTTTTACCAATAATGCAGGTGCAGTATGAATGCTTAAACATAGCAATGTTGGGAATCAACACCTTTACCTTAGTTTCATAGAACTTAAATAGGTATTTTAAAAGTATACTAATTTTTAAAAATTAAATATATATATGGCAAAAAAAGCACAAAAAGAGAGAAAGACCAAGTGGCAAATCCTATTTTCCTCACAACTAGTTTTACTGCTGAACAAGTGGGAGCACTCAGGAGTCAGAGAAGAGGATGAGGTCTCTAAATTTACATATGGGAAGCTCTCATGATGGATCAGGAATGACTGTCAATTGCTTTGCATATATTTTGATTTTCAACATAGTAATTAGTGATTTAAAAGAGATAGTTTATTACTTCTTTGGCATAGAGGAGCAATAAGAAAATATTTTCATGTATAGCATTACTTTGTATTTATTATTTCAACTTTTGAGTCTCATGTCTTAACAGTAAGCCTAATTTGTATTCTTGGATTTCCAGACAGTTGAAATGCAATGCTCAGGTTGGTTTTAATCACCTCCCTATTCCTCCTTCTGTCTGTATCAGCCCATACAATACAATTTCCCTCAGTGGCATTACCTTGAATTCCCTGCATTTTCCTTTTTTTTTTTCACAGTGAGTTTTTGTTGGTTTGGTTTTTTTGGTTGTTTTGTTTTTAAGGTCTATTTATAAATGAATGTCTGTACTCAGGCAAGAGGTGAAAAGAGGTAGCTTTGAATTTATGCACAACAGTTCCAAGGACATCACATTCAACAGGCAACTTTACTGCTTGGTTTGAGTATTCTAAAGACAGTAGCTGTTCTGTTTTGTCTCACAGCCAAACACATGCACAGTGAAAAGTGCAGTGTTTAATTTTTTAGCATGTCTCTCTGCTAAGTTTTGATAGGACTAAATTCTGTAGTCACAGAATTAGGCATTTTGTAAAAACAGTAGAGCTCAGGAATGTCCTTACACTTCTCAGGGACTAATTATAGGAAACTAATTTATCACTGGTTTGTCAATGTTAGCTCATTTTCAGATAAGTTTGCCATAACTTCCCAGTTTGATCAATCTGCTTCTCCCTTCTTTTTATCTTTTTATTATTTACACCTTGTGCCACGTCTCCTCAGAACAGCACTAGTGCATTGCATTTGTTTTGTTTAAGGACTGCAGGATTTATTCATGCCAAGAGGCAGTCTCTCAGCATTTTTCTCACATGCTTCACTGAGTGTTAGAGAAGCACAACTTATGTTTGTGAAGTCCTTTGAAAATAAGCAGCATGTTAGAAAGCTTTCATTTTTTTCCCCCCTCTTTATAGGCATAAAGTATGCTTAATAAAGCTCCATAAAACCTGGGGTGTTTCTAGACATTTGATGCAGTGTCTCCCTGTTATCAAGAATTTCAGTGACAAGACATTAGGAAAAGTTGAATTCCTAGAATGGTATACACATGCTGACAGAAATACATCTCTGCTTTTTTCAGGGGGTGAGGCAGGGGAGACAGAGAATACAAATGATCAGTGGTTATACCTGGGAGTCTGCCCTCTGCAGACCCTGCTATCAACATCTTTTCAAATATGTACTACTATCATCTGCATGGATTTCAAACAATGCAGAGTCACTCATTCTTTTCTGCTAAATAAGATAGTGTAGCAAAGCAGCATTTTATGATTTGATCCAGAATTGTTTAAAGCTTTTTATGAATAGTATTTTACATTTTTCATATCAATTAGATATTTTAAACATGCAGTAATGTTTTTACCTTGGAAATCAGATCTACATCACCCCATGGAAAAAGTGCATAAGCAGAAATAATTGCAGACAATAAGGACAGGGAGCTCTGCTCAAGACATATGTTCTTCCTAAATAGTTCAAAGGTCATATGTATCTACAGTTTTTTAACTTCAAAATGAAATTAAGAATTATTATTAAATTAGAACAGAGCTAACATTTAAGGATAAGATCCCACCATGCAAGAGGTGGTACATGTACAAATCAGCAGCTCTGCTTTGTTTAATTAAAAGCAAAGCAAAGCATAAGGACTGGTAATGAGGTACAGAACCCTTTGAAACTATGCCAATAGCTTGGTAACGAGATTAAATAATTCATTTTTAAAGTGATGGGTTCCTTTTATTTACACTCATTATTTGTTTAAATAAAGAGGTGAGGGACAGGATGGTGCTTAGATCAAGAAGGAACAAGGCAGTTTCCTACTTCACTGGTTTGGGATGAAGGGGAAAAGGTCAGTAGTGCTCCATAGTAGCATCCTCAGCACAGCCCACTTCCACCAGAAACTAAAGGCCCTTGTTTCAAGTGGAACTTGAACTGGGAACCGTGTTGGTGAATGCTCCTCAACACCACCTCAGGGATAAAGCTGCTGCTGCGACTCGGCGTGCACGGGCAAGCTGAGCAGAGGGCAGGGAGGAGAGGCCGTTACCTGGCCCCGTCGGGCAGTTTCCTATCGAAGGAGGTGCTGCGGGGAATGGGGGGCTGAGCCTGCTGGAGAAGCTGCTGGCACTGCAGTCGCTCAGATGTTCCTAGGATTGGAGAGGCACGAGACAGAGGCTGCCCAGCGGGAGTCGGCACCCGATGCCAAGTGGTATTCCTTCTGAAAGGGGTTTTATACTCACATGGGGTGCCTTCACTGTCAAGTTTGTATTCCACCATGGGGATACGACAAAGTTCTGAACAACCCCTGTGGGACAAAGGAAAATGCTGATCAGTCCCACTGCGGGGAGCAGAGACACCCTGCATGCTGCAGCTGCAACTGGGCGTGCTGTGGTGCCCAAAGGTGTTCCCGTGGCATTGTACAACCCCACACATGCCTCAAACAATCACACCACACTGGCAGGAAGCACTGTAAAATAAAGGATTTGCTCTCATATGCTCCAAAGATTTTTAGCCTGTCTCCGTCCAAAAAGGAGAAAATATTAAGCTTTTATAAATGAACTTGCAGCTTGAATTTGACATAACAAACCCCAGTAGAAACAAAGCATTCAGAAGTCAGACAACATTAAGGCTCTTCTAGAACTGCTTTAGTTTGTTTACTTTTCATAAATACAGGTATTTTCTTAATGCAGAAATTTACATATCCAAAATTACAGAACATGTTTGTTGCTTTTCAATGTTTCTTAGTGGTATTGAGAATTTTCATTTAGAACCCCAGCTTGTACACTTTCTAACGTTTCTCCTCCTGGGGGTTTCTATGTCTGGAAGAGAAATGGGCAAGTGGAAGGGAGAGACAAATCAGAAACAGACTGGCTTGCAATCTCTGCTTGAAACTTATTGTGTGGTTAAATACTAAAAATATCCCCAGAAGTGTAAACTCAGCTAAAAGTAGTGGCTGTGTTCCCCCAAACATCCATCTTGGATATCCATGAGGGATATTTGCAGTAAACTCAGGCTGGACTTGAATTAAGGGGATACTGTCTCAGAAATGAGTTAACAGAATGTTCACACCCACTTCAAGGCAGCACTGATTATCACTGCAGATATCTTGTATTCTCATGTACTAGCTCCACTATTTGCATATGTAAGCAGTGCATACTATATACACTTACAGTATATAACTTATATATCTATAAAGAAAATACCCGAAGTAATTCTAATGCAAGGCATTAAGTTTAAGTTAGAAATAATGAAAAATTGCTTCTGTCTCAGCTACAATTCTCATCTGTCTCTTGAGCTGTGTCTTGCTCGAGCTTTGCTATTGCTGAAAACTCAATATTCACCATTTCCATCTAATTTAAAATCACCCAAGAAAGCTCAGTAGAGTGTGTGTAAAGTGTCTACAGTCTTAATCCTGACAGTGTTTTGGCACAAATGTGCAGTTTAAATAAATTCTGTAAATTCTCAGAGATTAAATTCCTGTGTCCCAAAGCTTCTGAGCCAACCTCCAAAGCAACATTTTCATTGTCAGTGTTCTGGTAAGCAAGATTAAAACAGAAAAGAGATATTAGAAAAATGCTAACTACATCACTCAAGTGTGTTGAAGAGAAAATGCATGTGCAACCCTATCAGTTCTGTCCTAGATATTCTGTGTAGGCTCAGCCTGAGCCAGACAAATACCTCAGGGTGCTGAATACTGTGGTACTGAAAACACACACTGTTTAGCTGCAGCATTAAATCTCAGTCCCTGCTGGCACTCAAATATAGGAAAGGTAAAGAAAGAGCTGTAAAATAAAGGAGAAAGCACTGAGTGGTTGTTAGTAGCCAATGTAGGGCAGAGGGCACAGTGAGGACCATGACCTGATGAGGGGTCACTAAAATTCTCAAAGCCAGAAGTCATCATTCCTGTTTTTTTAAAAAATCAGGAATATATTATTAACAGCACCAGTTGAAGTTGACGAGTGCAAAATCTGCCACCAGATCAGTTTGAGATAGATACATAGATATATATCTATATATATAGATATATTTCTCCCCAGCCTGAAATTGCCACAGTTATTCAGGCCACCACTCCGAACTACCTCTCAGAAGTTTTTCTGCTTCAAGTTTTGTTAACCTGGTACTGTCCTGACAGCAGCTCTAGACCCAACTTCCTTCTAGCTCACACAGTGTAATTAAAGAAGACAAAAACCCCACCAACTAACCAACAAAAAACACCCCCCACCCCTGAAAAAAAAACCCCCAAAAACGAGTCAAGGGCCTGTGAAGTTTCCCACCACAGCTCTGAGGGGGTATAGCCCAGGAGCTGCTTCCTGCTCAGCGCTGTAAATTGTGCTGTAAGCTTGGCTCATTTTTAACTTTCTAGAAATTGTTTACAATTACAATGTAAGGAAGATTCTAGCAAAATCTACAGTTTAAAATTTATTTAGAAGTACTTGAATTCCTTGATTGGATTTGATTGATTAAGGATATAGTGTCCTTGAGCATTAGTGTGATTCCACCAGTGAAAGCTAATTAGAATTAACATAATTATTATCATGTTAAAACATGTACAATTCTAGCTGCTGCACTGCAATACTAGGTAATATTAACAATGGAAGTATAAATCAACGTTCCTGAAAGGAAATAGCACAGAAACTAGTACCACACAAGGATACTCATTCAGATCTGGACACAATGACCAGCACGTTTGTTCCAATAATGCTTTGTAATTTAAATTATTTGTGTTACAAATAGCAATTTCTTCTTCTTTCTAGGTAAGTATCAGCCTGGTGCCATGCAAATAATGATGATTTCTGGACTTGTGCAGCATTATTTAATTCCTGGAGCAAACTAAAATCAGCAGGAGCTTTGTCTCAAGTTCAGTATTTTTACAGGATACCAAATAAAAGGCCTTATTTCATGATTGCTTTTGCATACACTGCTATCAAGACCATAGGTAGAAGGATCTACAGTAAGTAATGGAACACACTGATTGAGCAGAATTTTCCTCTGTAATTTCCTAATCAATCTGTAACGTTCCTTTGTAAGCAACTTCGACATGTCAAATAATTATTTTTTTCAAGCTGAAATAAATTAACACAAGACAGTTTGCAGGAAAAAAATAAATTAACTTCTAATAGTTCATTGCTAATATTCTCAGGGTATACACATGCCTTTGTTGGTTTTCTTTTAAAACATAAAGGACTGGTGGACTGAGGAGACCTTTTGGTTAAGCTAATATAGTAAAAAGATCAAGTTCAGGGCTTGATTAAATATCTCCAATTCAGGTGATACTTTCCCAAGGCACAGGACAGCTTTGGAAATACCCTTGCACAGCTGAAACTCATTTTCATTTGGTGGGTGTAATTCCCAAGACACTCCATGGCACTCATGTCCAGTCTGTGTAAACTCACTTCAGAATCTGATCACAGCAAGCAACCAGTTTTAACAAGCAACATAAAGTCCTCATTACTTCATATGCCCAAAACCCTGCATAGGAGCTAACCAGAAACTACTCTCTGAAGCAGTGGAACTCACCTATTATCTTAGTATAGGACAGGCAGTAATAAAATGATATGTGAGCATATTTTTATTAAACCATCTTGAGGGTTTTTTTCTAAAAATATAATTATTGTAAATGTACATCATCTTTAATGCAACTGATTCCTGGATAAACAAAGATTAATATATTTATATCTACGCACTGAGGACAAAAACTTAGTGCCTGAATTTGAAATCCCAGATAATGGTATTTCAAATAAAAGATTTTTATAAAGCACCAGTATCTACCTAGAGAAATAAGCCTGAAATACAGAGAAGTCAACTGGCAGAAGATCATTTGCTCTGTAGGATCAGTCAGACTTCCAAGGTACTTACTACAGCCTCCAAATCTGCTGCTGTACATATGTCAGATAGACTGAAGCACCATTCTTAGAAGACAATATCTGAGGCCAGATGTGGATGGCAGCAATAATTACTGAAGCATGCGCGTGAAGCTTTGATTCTGATTTTGAGCCATCATTCTTCTAGACATGTGCAGCATGGAGATCAAGGATTAATGGACCCCCAGCTTCCCAGGAAATATCTGAATGTCTGTTTTGAGTGTTATTTGATAATTATTAGAGTTACGTGACAGTAAAAAAGTTCTCCCCTGATGAGCTGCTCTGTGAGCTTAACTGCTGCTCACAGAAATGGGCTGGGAATCAGAGTCTTGGTTCTATCCTATAGAGCCACACACAGATTCTCCAGAGACAGTGTCATTTCTTGCCAAAGGAAGGTGAAATGGACTCTCTTTCTCCAGACACTACTGCTTTACATCAAAACCACTGCCTGGATATTTCTGGGTAAGCTGGATACTAGAGCACAAGAGACATGAACACACTGGTGCAAGGTCAGCAAACAGCTACAAAGGTGATTAAGGGATCAGAGCATCTGAAACTCTAGAGGATGCTCAGAGTGCTGGGATTGTTCAGCCCGGAAAAAAAGAGTCTCAGGAAGGATATTACCAATCTGTATAAATACCTGATGGGGGATGGGGAGAAAAGAAAGAGTAAGACTCTTTACAGTTGTAGTCACCAAACGCATGAGGCAAAGTGCACAAGTTGAAATAGAAGAAATTCCATTTAAGTATAAGGAAAAACATTTGTTGCTGTCAGTGACCAAACACTGGCACTGCTGAAGTTGTGGAGCCTCAGTCCTTGGAGATATTAAAAGCCCAGAGAAATGTCCCTGAGCAATTTTCTCTAGCTGACCTTGCTTTGAGCAGGGACTGGAGCCAACACCCTGGAGAGGTCCCTCTCACCTCAACTGGCCACGTGTCTGGCTCTGCACAGGGAGACACTGCAGCTGGGTAAGAACCAGCTGAGTAGGGGACAGGGGGATGGGTCTGCACAAATTTTAACTAGTAAGGAGCAGTGATCACCCTTCTCCCAGTGTCTGGTAATTGCTGCCTTGCTGCCTTCTCATTCCCCCGCTCATTAATGTATTTTACAAACACTGTCACAGGTGATGTCTGCCAACTGAAGCTCTGTCTTGTCACCTGGGACCTGTATTGTTTTCTGCCTGCTCTTCAGATTGTAAGCTCAAAACTCTGGGTATCGGGTCCACTCCAAGTTGAGCAATCAAAAGCACTGATCGTATTTTGGGGATATAAAAGGGAAAATGAGGAGCTCTGTTACAGTGAGAAATTGCTATTTGAGAAGAGGCATTAATGAATATTTTTTGGGGTTTTTTTGAGCTATGAAGCTCGCAAGAGCTGAAATGTAAATGCTTTGGTGTTTTTTTGTATTTTAGAACAGATAACAGTTTAAAAAAAAACCACTTTCCTCAGTAATTAGTTACACAGTTTCAAAAATGAAAAAAATATAAACAAGAACAGGTTTTGCAGGTTTTTCCCCAGTTTGGTGTCGTTCAGTTAAAACTCCTTCCATGAGTGCCACGTTTCACACTGATTTGGGAATGTAACATTTTCTTTCTAAAGAATGTCTGCAGGAAGGTATAAACAATTCACGTGGTACGTGTTTTTTCCATCGGGGCCTTTAAAATACACATTTCTCCCTCCAGTAGAATAGGATAGGCTCATTAGGCTGGTATTCTGTAAACAGCTTGGAAATGTACACCAAACAAGTCAGCGAGGATTCCTACCCAGAAGCAGATGGTAAGAACAGCAGAGCTGGGCAAGGAGAGGCTAATGACAAATCCTGCCCAAGCAGCCACGTGTGGGCTGGGGCAGGGGAGGGCACTGCTGGCATGCAGCAGGACAGTGGCTGCTTGGAGAGCTGCCACCAAGCCAGCACTATCCCTGAACACTTGGCACCAGCTTCACAGTGCTGCATGCAACGTAAAATTTTATGGCTTGTTGTCTTGCCAAAAGCAACACATCTAATGTGGTTTTTTTCTGTTAAATTAAAAATCAACAAAGAGATTTCAAGTTGGCCTTCTGCAAGAAGGCAAGTAATTCAATTTAGTCTGGTACAACTCCCATTTAGAAAAAAGCCAAATTAACACTGCCTAGACGAGGTATGTGAGAAATAAACTCACATTATTAAAAAGTCTTTTGTTTTCCCTACTACTTCTCTACCTCACAATACTAAAAAATTAAGAGAAGAACAAAAAAAATTTTTACCATCAAAAAAGGAACTCTTGACAAAAGAAAGTTGTATTTCATCCCTGAAAACAATGGCACAGGTCCTATAATCATCTTTATCATACTCTTTTCCTGAGTATGTGAACATTTATGTCATGTTGAAGCAAGATTTCTTTGCTTTAACTGATGATTTCATTGATGTAATTCACTATTTAATTTGACTAAATGAGATATCTGTTCCGTAGGAAGGAAGTGGACTCTAAGACTTGATACCATATATACCCAGAACACAGCATCTCACTCTTTTGTTAAAATTTCAAAATGAGAAAAAATAGTACATTTCTTTTAATACTCAGGACTCAAGGGGAATGTCAAGGACTGCCAAGGTACAGTTTTCAAAGAAGAATTCCCACATTTCAGGTTTAGTCTTAGGACATAAAATTCCCTCGTGAAAGAAGTCACATCAGTTTTCATCACAGCTCAGTCATACACTGAAGTTTACCTCTTACTTTTTAAAAGCCATATAAATGTAAATTTCCCATTGAAATTCCTAGAGGATGACATTTTGCCTTCTGTTTTTGGGAAAAGACTGCTCTACGAGTCGCAGGATCACAGAATCAATATGTTGGAAAGGACCTCCAGGTGATCAAGCCCCACCTTTGTCCTAGTCTCAATGTCACCAACCATGAGAGAACATCCATTTCCCAGGGGTCTTTGAGAAAAGAGCCACCACTGCCCAGCAGGGGAAAACCCCAAACAAACAGACACAAGTCCCATCACAGCCTGCTGCTTTTACCTTCTAGGTGCTCCATCCTCGTGTGGCTGGATAATCACCACTTTCACTGTCACTGACGTGCGCAGCAGGTCGATCATCTGCTCGTGTGTCAGCGTGGCCACGGCCACCTTGCAGATCTCCACCAGGCGGCTGCCCTGCCGCAGGCCCGCCTTCCAGGCGAAGCCAAAGGGCTCCACGTCGGCCACGATGCCCTCGAAGTTCACGTGGAAGCCCAGCTGGCCCAGCCCGTTCCTCCGAAGGGTCATCTCTGTCGTTTCGCACCCTCTGCTCACTATCTAAAGAGGCAGCACACCGTGTTACTGTCAGCACACTCACTCGGCACACAGACGGGTCTCTTCTCCAACGCTATAAAGACATGTCTGCCTTGCCATTACATATTTCTAGTATACTAAGACATTTAATATACCAAGATATTTAATATACTAATAATATACTAAGACATTTAATACACTAATTAATACATTTAATACACTAATTAATACATTTAATACACTAATTTCACATTTGTGGCTAAATGAAGACATCCTCACAAAACAAAATGCACAAAACATTTTAAAATGCTAATAATCTTATATCCCCAAAGTAAACCAGCTGACCCATGCAAAGTTCCTTCCCCCTTGCTCAACATTAACATATCATCACAGCATCACAGAAGGTGAGGGGTTGGAAGGGACCTAGAAGATCATCCAGTCCAACCCCCCTGCCTGAGCAGGGGCACCTAGACCAAGTCAC
>JAABNV010020680.1:22861-66838 GCA_033439845.1 Ispidina picta
CTGCCACCCTCACTGGGAACAAGTTTTTCCTTGTGTTTCCCCTCAACCTCTTGTGCTCCAACTGACTCCCATTGCCTATCTTCAGATGTGGACATCAGTAACACAGGTTTAAGAGTTTTCATATCATTGGAAAATTTAGGAACGAATAAATTATTCTTGCTATTCAATGAGAAGTAATTCTGTCATTACACAGAGTAGCCAAAACCCTTCCAGTTCAGACTTGGCTAAGAAGGCTCACATCTGTGTACTATGAAACAGCTCCTCAACAGCTTTGCCCAGCAACAAAACACAACCATGTGTATGCTGGGATACTGTACCAGACTGAGAAAATCAAATTCTAGTCCACATTACAAGGCATGTCTGAGTCACCCCAATGTTCTTTTCTGTCCAATATGTAGCTCAGTTATTTCTGAAGAAGTAGGCTTCAAAGTTCATTGCTCATTTAGCAACTCCTAATGAGAATGAACTACATGCACACTATTTTTTCAGAAGGAAAATATCTGTTTAAGGAATGTGAAACTGAAGACCTTAATGAAAAGGGTAACATAACAGTGGGAAGAAGACTTTAAAGACATTCACCTACTGAAAGATTAATTGTATTTTGGAAGAAAAGGTTATTATTTAGAGCATGATAGTGAGCAATTAAAAATGTGACTGCAGCCCTACAGGGGCCCTAAAACATCAGCTGCAATCCAACTGTTCCAGTGTGAAAAACACTGAATATAATGAGTTCTTTTCAGCACTGGGCTGTTAAATATAAACAAAGCTGACACTATCTAGATCACTTAAATTAAGATCAAAGGGTGAAGAGTAACCACATGAGTAGATGTAACAGCACCATACCTTGGAGTTCCTCTCACAAACTCCTCCTTGGAGTGCATTTGTACAACTGGAATAATTACAGACACTTGTGCTAACAGAGTCATAAAGTGTCTGAAAACCTCTGTCCAGTCAGATGTTAGAACTGACATTAATTGTTCTAGTGTTCTTTACTTCCTAAAATTGCTTAGTCTAGAGGAACAAATCAGCAGAAACACATTTTTTCTGCTAACATTCATATGAGTTGTTATAAAAAGTCAGAGTGTATTTTATATATTAAACTTTTGTGTATTTTAAAATTAATGCATATTTCTACCTACAAAGGTGTGATCGAAGAATAGGCTACAGCAGCAGAAGACAAAAGCTCAGCTTTTCAATTCTTATTTCAATACTGAAACCATCTGTGGCCTTGGGCAAGTCTATCAGATTATTGGTATCAGGCTCCTCATGCCTGAAAATGGATTGATAACACTTATTTCCTATGCTATTGTAAGGGTTATTCTTTGTAATGCTCCCTGAAAACACTCCTGAAGTATAACACAGGACATTTTTAATTATCTCTCAAAGGGGACGTAGACAACTAACTTCATTAAAAGTCTGAAGTTCCAGTTTATAAACTGTACTTACTTCAAGTCTCTGAACAATTTCTCTGACGTCTTCAGTACAATTATCTGCTGCAGACAGGAGAATACATTCTCCCCTTTCATAAAATATTTTGATGCTCATTAATCCAGACGTCCATCCAATAACATCTCTGCAGGAGCAGTTAAACACAACGTTTTTGGACTCCTTCTCAATCAGCATGATGAACTCATTGGAAATGCCAAGCAGACAGTCAATGTCCGCAGCCTGGCCGAAGTCCCGCGCCACGACGTTCCACATGATGGCCCCCACGCTGGACAGGTGAGCATCCTTCCTTGCCTTCACCTTCTCCTTCTTCTTTGCCCCTAACGTGATGAAGCTAAACTTTGCTGAAGTGTCCACTGTAGCTGTGGTAACAAAATTTTCTGCCAGGTCCTTCAGGTATTCCTGACGTGTCCTCGTGGCCATGGCTCGAAACTTTTCCGACTTGTGTGCTGCGTTTTCAGCATTAATAACTTTGGCTAAGAGGAAGTCCCTAAAGACTGCTGACTTGGGGAAGGTCACTCCTTTGGGGATGGGGGGACCAAACGGAGGTACATCTTTTGATCGTGAAACACCAACACTGAAAACGGAAAAAAAAATAATTTTAATCCCTACCAAAAAAAGAAATAAATACAAAAAAATCAGATGATAAGCAGAACTTTGATCTGCACAGTCTATTTACACAGTTGGGTTTAGCTTTACCATGTCAATTTGCAGACATTTTAGACACATCAAAGAAAACTGATTGGGCTGTCTGTTTTAAAATGGCTTTTGTCATTTAAATATATAAAAGACATTATGGATATATCTTACTAACACAGAAAATATGAAGTTTTACTTCTTAGGGTGTCACTGTCTCCTTTCTTGATTGGAATAAATTAAAAATGAGAGTATTTCAATGTGAGGGGTTTTTTTTAAATGTGACTACCATATTCAGCTGTCACTCAGTTGCATATCTTAAAACTAAGAAACATAAATAGAAGCATTTTATTTTAATCCTCAGACATTTTTCTATAGTGAAATATGAAGACAAAGCAGTTATCCAATGTGTCTACAATGGGAACATTCTGCACCTGTTTAAGTTGCCTACTCTGTGTTCATCAAATTTCAAAAATCTGCAATACTTCTTATAGACAGTTCACACAGCAAGATGTAAAAGAAATAGGAATATTTTCACACTAGTACAATCATAATTGACATCTACATAACATATTTCAAAATACTGTGCAATCTACCTACAACTACTACTAGTTTGATTGAAATGCAGTCACATTAGGGATAAAAGACAGACATAATTTAATAATATGTAATTGATTAAATGACAAGTATTATTAATAACTGGAAAAAGCTACTGAAACAAAAATTAAGATAGCTTAAGTTCTAAAAGGCAGCTAAAGAGACAGTATTATGACCCAAACTCATGATGCACTTTAATCTCATTCTAAACAATAAATAAATAGTATTTAAACATGCTAAACCTACACCATTATGTTTCAAATCCTTATCATTTTTTGGACAAATCCCACTCAGTTCAACTCCAGTTACCTTACTAGAATTCATGATGCAATAATTTAAATGTGCAGTTATCCAATATTTGAGATGTTCTTATGCTCTACAGAAGTCCTCATTCATGTACTTAAAAGCTATGATTCATCCTGATGTCACATTCCAATATCCAGGGATTTATACACATTAACAGCCTTCTGAAGTACTTAATTTAAAATTAATTTATTTGGAAAAGGAAATGTGCAATATGAATTGTAAATTAATTGCTACGTCTTCAACTCTTTTTTTTAACTAACTTGTTATATCCCTATTTTGTGTCCATGAAGAAGCAGCACAGAATTCTGCACAAACCTATTTAAGTCTACAAACTGCTCCCCATAACACAAGATGTGTGCCATGGAGACACAGGAATTTGAAACACAGAAAATGCAGCAGAAATTTTAAAACTATACATGACATCTCTAGGAAAGACAGAACTGTTAGAAAAGGCAGTTGTATTATAGTCTTAGTAATTAATTTTAATAGTTGTAAGTCTCTACTCACCTATAGCACACATTTTCAGTGCAAGGATTATGCACTTTGACTATGACAAATACATGTTGAAAGTGGGAACGAATATTTTTTGGAGTAAAAGGAAGTGCTCCTGGCTCTTGGAAGACAATGGTAACTATGTCATTTCCTATATGCCTTTTCCTTAGCAGCTGGACAAGAAACATGCATTGAAAAATTTGTTATAAAAAAAATAATGACAGCTTATTTTAGAAAAATATCCCAAACAAACCAACAAACCCAAACCAAAATAAATGAAGCTTATTTCTCAGAAAAAAACAAACCTTTAATTAATCATATCCTAACTAGCTACAGGTTATGGATATTGGACTGAGCAGCAAAAAGATACTGAAAGAAAAGTGGGCTAAGTTCACACGAGTACTAGTGAGTCCTCTCTCATCTCCACACTAGTTCTACATGGCTTCTGCTAATTTCTCTTTTACTGTGTCAAAAACATGTTTCTCTTACTTTATTGCATTATTATTTATATTTATCACTAGTAATAAAAAAAAGTTACATTACTTGATATTTCTCACTATCCAGAGAACTCTAGCTCAGTTCATTCTTCATAGTGTAATATATGCTGCTATATGAAAAATATTGGGTTTTTTTCTCAGTAAATCTTCATTTTCCATGTTTCATTTTTATTAAACAAAAGTACCAAATGACTGTTACAGGTTAAACTTCATAAAAACTACAAACCATGTCCAGCAATAAGGAACTTTTTCTTAAATATCTTTGCTTATACAACATCCATGTATTTTACTAGCTGGAAAAAAGTAGTTTATCATGTGCTACATGTTAAATATCTGCCCAAAGTCTGCCAAAGATCTTGTATTGTCCACTTTACCTTAGCTCATGTGTAACTAAAACAGATACAAGAATAAATTTAATTGAAAACTTTGACAGAACAAATAAAATTTGTACTGAGATGATTTTACAGAACTTAATCTTCCAGGTAAAAGACTATTTGTTTGTGTTTCTCCAGTTCCATTAAAAGTTAGTATTTCAGCTACGAACAGAATAATAAAATTGCACAAGCTAAAGCCTGAGACCCATAAGTATGTTTCGCTGTATCTCTTAAATAACACAGGATGGTATTATAGAGAGTAAGAAGGGCCCAAGCCACAATTTAAAAGCACTCAGTAGATTTATATTATTTTTAAACATAATCAAAATCACAATAAATTGCAGATTAAAAAAAAAAAATCAGACTTTTGACAAAACTGTAAAACAGGCATAAGAAAAGAAAATAGTATTTGGTCTAAGTCATGTGGCTCAGTCAAGTTTTGAGGATAAGACTGAAATAAAAATGAAGATCTATGGAACAGTTTAAGACACATCTCCTGATGGGTACTAACGCCAGCAGAACTCTGCTGCCTGGAGCTGATCACAGAACTAATTGTACCAGGTACACTTCCATTTGCTGAGCTAGTGAACCATATAATTAGATCACAGTAGTGAAGCACAAGTCCATGGTTAGAGGTTATTATCATCTCATAGGTTGGAATTTACACCGCAGTTAAATTTGTTAAAAACCTTCCAATTATGAGGTAGAATGTAATTCATGTCTGCATTTCTTATACAACTGCCCAATTACTTTCTTGATATAGTGGTTCATGCCTATGCATTTCCACAGGGCAAAACCACAAAAATTAGGAAGTAACATCTTGTTTAACGTTATATTTATTTCTTAAGATAACCACTGTTTTGGGAATTAAAAATTCCTGCTTTCACAGACCTCTTTTTGCAGACACAGGTTTGACCAGCAGTCACTTCATAGAGGAGTTTTACAAATGTTTGAAGTAGTTTGGAACTCTTTACAGGAAGCAGGCAGTCAGGGCACCATTTTGAAGAGCCTTACCAAGCTTGCAGAAATCTTAGTGACTTCTGGTGCAGGTTAAGATCACATCAGTGTACAGTGTCACGAGGAGGTGCCATGCACAAGTGGGCAGTGAACCCCAAGGCAACACAAAGCAAAGCAGAGCTGTGGCTGCAGCAGTGCAAACAGCTTGGGAAGGGGGGAGAAGTGAGCTGGGGATCTGGAACATGGGAAGAAGTGCTTGGATAGGAAAAAGGAACAGGAGAAGTATGAAGTATTAAATGGAGAAGGAGGGAATGCACACTGCCCTGGGAAATGTGAGATAGGGATAGCATACTGAAAATGAAAAAGGAATTGGAGGAAACTGGAACTAAGCAATAAGATAAATAAGAATCCCTTTTCTAGTCTCCATTCTAAAACCTACTTTTTCTCTCCCAACTTTTACCTCCTAGGTTTTGGGTTGGTTTTTTTCAGGTTCTCAGTTTCCCCTTCCTCTCCCATTTTGAGGTCTGCTGAATTTTGATTTTTTTGGGGTGGTTGTAGTAATGATAACGTATTTTTTTTTATCATCTGCCTTTCTAACATACTGTAAAGAGTTTCCTGCCAGTGCAGAGCACAGCAGGAGCTTTAACAGGGTACACATACTACAGATTACTTACAGTAAGGAGACACCAAACACACTGACATCACTCTAGTACCAGTCTAAACCCAGATGGTAGAATTTGAAGATGAACACAATCAAGTATGACAGGCAGCCAAAGGGGATTAGGGAAGTTTTAGGTAAGAATACAAGACACAAAAAGGGGAGTCTGGTAAGGAAAATATGTTAGAAAAGCAGAATCCAATAAATTAAAATTGTTTATACCAAAATAATCGTTACTATATTAATTCTGAGACTTTCATTACTCAATTCTAAAGTTCAGATATGCATCTCTGAAGAAGGGTGCAGTCTGAAAACTCAGCATATTTGATGGTTATGCCCAGCCATAAAAATCTGTCCATTTCAGTGGAATTTTAATGGCCTAGTCAAACTGCAAAACAACAAGGAATTCTTGTTGAATATATTCTTCATTCAGTTAAATGATGAGATGTTATGAGTAACATATGAAATTCTTCAAACTTACTCTATTACATCTCTGAATTGTTTCAGAAGTTTTATTTTCAATTTGTGCTCTTAACAAGTGCCAAAGCCATAAAAAAAATGGCAAAAAGATATTTCATCAAATCTGCCTAAACCAATTTTGCTATAACCACATCTAATCTCATCCATTTTAGCAGTAACTTAAATTCAGCAAGTTTGTTTCATTACTGCATATCTGTTTCATTTCTAAGTTTTCATTAAAGCAGGTGAAAACTGGTTATTTTACCCTATGTGGATTAATCAGGTCTGATCATGTATACACAAGCAGACTGCAAATGTGTGAATGGGAAACTTGCAAGGGAACGATTTGGAAAGGGACATTGCAAAGGTAAAGTTTAAAGGGAAAGCCTTGAACTATGATTTAAGAAAAGGCCAGTAAAGGAAAAAGGAACTGGCCACACCAGGGCTGGTAGTTTTTCTGTCCAAGGGAAGGAGCAGCTGACTTGAAAGTTCCCAGCCTATGTTGCAGCCAAAGTGAAAATTACCTTGCTCTTTGGATCTCCTGCTGGCTCTAAAACTAGAGGGATGTCCTGATCAGGGACCAAGCAGGGCGTAGTTATGTCCTGGAAGAAGCAACAAACAATTCTGGTGTGGCCTGTTTTTGGCTCACAGGTATTTGGAGTCTAAGCAATGCTCAGAGCTTGCTCACTGAAGGCTGTAGTCCTGGATGATGAAGAGTGACTCAACACCTTGCCCAGTCATTGACAAACACAGGACATAGGGATGGAATGCAATAAGCTCATTGCCAGTACATACACAATATTCCAGGAGAAAATAACTATTGAATGGGGTTCTTCATTGCTAATATAACAAAAAAAAATGCAATTACCATGGGGTCTAACTTCCCCTTACTTGGGTATGTAGAATTAGTGAGCTAAAGCCTGAAGAGACACAGAACATTCACATTCCACAGCACCTCTACGTCTCTCTGTCTTGAGCACAACTGATGCAACTACAGCTGTGTTCTTCAGCATCTCAAATACCTCAAGGAAAAAGACCTAATAGAATTTTATCCCAGCTTGTGAGAAATAACACTGCTGAAAGACTTCACACTTGAGTATGTATTTCGGAACTACACAGTGATAGGAGAGTAGTAATGGTACAGATCTCTTCCACACATTAAGGCTGGCTACATTCTAGTCATTTGGGTACACTTGTCACAGTTGATTCAGACAGTGTCTATGCCATGCAGATACTGCTAGATCCCAGCTCCTCAGAGAACGTGGTGGGTGTTCAGCTAGGCTTACTGCTTCAACTGGGAAACTGCCACATTACTTTATCCCCTGGAAAGCCACGAATAACAACGTTATGCTGCTACTAAATACTGAACCCCTTCAACTGACAACGATGGTAGCTTGCTAAAACACTGTGGGAAGGAGTGCTTGTTACTGAGGAAAACCATGGAGGTACAATGGGAAGATTCTGTTATACACAAGATTTGGCACCTGACTGTAAAGAAAGGCACGTAAGAAAATAATGAGGATGCAAGAAAGGCACAGAAGAGGTGAGAAGACAGTAAGAGGGGGTAGCAGAGCAACACAGCAGTGAAGCTGACAACCAGCAATTATAAGGATTAGCAGGTCATGGCAAGAGGATATCCTGTTCTCACAAACAAGGAAAGTCATGAGACACAACAAAAGTCATGAACTCCAGGGCCATATTTACTACCTGTACCTGTGATTAGCGCTGAAAATAGGTTTTTTTCCTTTAAGGCAAGCTCTTTCAGTGCATTTTATCTTCTTAATAGTGTATAATTTTTCCTATTTACATTGCTTTGCAGTCAAAGATTGCTATGGCTGATGACAGGCAGCACAACTCCTGGTTTGTTTACTAAATTAATCCTGGATTGTAACAAGTGTGAGTGAAAGTTTAGAGAAGTGGAGCAATCTCAACTCAGTGATGATGATCTGATACCTTGATTATAGCCATTGGCAAAACTGAGTGTATGATACCCTGGAACATTCACTCTTCTGAAAGCCATGCATTTTAGTATCTGAGTCATCTACACATTCGTACTATATATGGTGAAGAGTTTCTGTCTTTTAATTCCTAATCTAGTTTCTTTAAACCACATCTGAATACTAAGTGCAATGGAGTAACACTGGCAGTTTTCTTAACTGCTCACTTCAAACAGTTCTTTATAACAGTTCAGAACATTATGCACTATTTTAAATATATAAATAAATTTAATAGATAAAAGATAAAAGATATAATATAAAAATATATAATATACTTTCTTCCATTTTTATTTTCATTTATCCTCTCTCAAGAATTTTAGCAATTTTATTTCATCTTTTCCTTGCTGTCATGACATCTTTTTCTTCTCACAAGACTTACTGATAGGGTAGAAATGAAAGAAATAATGCAGGTGTGGTTAAACAATCAGTAACCACCAACTGCATGCTGTTCACAGGGAGTGAAACAACATCTTTTATTTCACTAAAACCCTCCAAAATGACCACAAACTTTATCTCTTGTATGGCAATGAGAGAATATTCTAAACCTAAAGAAATTCAACACTTATGTCTGCAAACCTAGACAAATGCAGAGTAGCAGCACAGAAAGAACTATCATTAGCCTGACCCTTGAGCAATTGTACTCTTTGGTTCATTTTTCTTTTGTGTGTTTTGTTTGTTTAGGTTGGTTTTTTTGTTTGTGGATTTTTTTTGTGTGTGTTTTTTTTGTTTGTTGTTGATCAGTTGGCCGTGCTGGTTTTTAGCCATCCTTAATGCTCTGAAGATACTCTTTAATTACATAAGCAAAGGGACTTCTCCAGCAATAAAATGAGTACATTACAACACTCTGTCTTCACAAGCAAACGCCTTGAAGGACACAGTTAAGCATTCATTACTAAGCTGGCACCTTAATAAACATGTCAAGATCTGTAATGTAAGGATTAAGTGAAAAATAATCTTATTACATGCACATTTTCACCATAACATTATTTTCAGGCTTCATTCCATTCAATGTTTAAAACATAGAGGTGATGCAAATACAGTCCACACTGAAAATTACTCATTCACCACAAGCAAGTTACCTTTTAATAGTATAATGAAATGGGGGAGATAGGATAAATTCCTGAATTATACAGTAAAAAAAATCCTATGATATTTCTAATGCCTTACCATATTTCAAGAAAACAAAACAAAAATGGCCGAGTCATACTTCATATAAACCAATTCAGTTTTAAATTAGCATTACTTAAAAATCCCTCAGTATCAAAAACAGATAATGTAAATTTACAGTGCAAAGTGAAAACACATACCTGCTGCCTGTTACTGGGCATGTATGGAAGCATTGTTGAAACATGAAACATTAACTCATAATCTTTGTAGGTGGTATAGAGGGAATGAGTTCCTGTTGAATCAGCTGAAAATGAATTAATCACAAGAAGGTCAGTAAAGCAGACCATTCATGCTACTTTTTGGGACACCACCCTTTGCATGCTATGATATACTGATGCCGTTTAAAACTCTTTTAAAACACAACTTACTTTTGTTATCTAGCTGAGCCCTGTATTTACTGAATCCTTTTAGCCGTACTCTTTGGCCCAGCAGATCAAGGAACTCTTCAAAAGCTGGTCCTGCCATCTCATTATTATACATTTCTTCCTCTGTGCTTTGGCCTGCTTTGCAGTAAAGGATGCCAATCTTGTGCTGAAAACTCAGCTGAAATTAAAAAAAAAGAAAAAAAAAAAGGAAAAAATTACAGAAGTAACAGGAATACTAGAACAAATATTAACAACTAAAATATTAACACTGTTATAACCTCTGTCAGAAGTTATTTGAAAGTGAAAAAATGTGTTCTGATTTAGGAAATGAAGTCACTACAGATAGACAGAAAAACACAACAAAACCCTCCCACTTTCTGTATAACTCTTGCTCAGATTCAAAAAAAGGTGAGATACTATATATACCATAACCCATACTAGAGTTCACTGAAAACTATGAAACAGGCAGAAAATGGAAATGCACCAAAACAGCCTTCACTCTGCTGAGGAACTGTGCAGACACTGAATACACTGTCATGCAAAGTGAACACTGTTCTGCTGCCTGTATTAATCCTCTAGATCATTATTCATATTTTTAAATTCATGACCCTTTGGCCAGCCACCATCTTCAGTTGCCAAGCAGAACTCTTTATACTTGCTCGATTAATAAAGTGAAAGCTCCAAGTACATAAGAGGATTAAAAGCATAAATGGATCTCATGCCAGTTCCATGGATGGGTTTCTGTCTATGTTCAAGTAATTACCTCATAAGAAGTTGTATATAAGGTACATTAATATTCTACTTTGCCCAGGATTTCACAAGAGGATTGAATTTGTAGAACTGATCACCCAGACTAAAAAGAATAGTGTATATACTTCTGTTTCTTAAAATGATGAGCTGATGATTAAAGAATTACTTTGGTCAGTTCAATGGACAACCTCCATTTCCAGGTTTGAGGAAACATAATGAGTTTAGGAAATATTCAGGTCAGATTAAATGAAGTATAGTGCATAAAATTAGTTACTAGATAAACCTAGACTCACTTAGAGCTAACACAGGAAAGACAGAGCAACGGTACATCAGGAACTCTGGGATTCAGAACTGAGAGCTTCTGATTTCCCTTTATTGTTCTACTAGAAGAACTGGCAAAATGGATTTTCAAAAGTTCTCCTCAAAGACTACAGTAGACAGAAGCAGCAAAATACACACACAAAACTAGCTTAACAATCCACCCAGAAAGGCAACTGACAGTGACGTGTTTTGAGCAATTGTTACAGACACAACAAGAGATTGAAGAACTCTGGAATTCCAGAGCCCACCAATGGCAGATGCAATCTCTAATGCTAATTCAGACTTGAATGTAAACTATTAACTATACCATAATCATAATTAACAGGGTCCATCAGCTGATTCAACTTCAACAGATACTGACTTCTGCCTAGAGAGTGCAATCTTTGCTTTAAATGAGCACTTTTTAAAAACACTGGCTTTTAAAAAATGGATTTTAAAGCCATCACAAGCCTGTCATTCACAAAATATTGAGAAGCTATAAATTTAATCACTAGCTTTAAAGGAAGCTGATTCACTTTACTGAGTCAAATAAGTCTCACCATTTTCTCTCTGAATTGAAGCCACATGAATATTTAATTGCCATGCAGTTAATTCATTATTCTCAATCACAATTTGAACCCAGACTAGTAAGACTATTGCAAATTAATCAGAAAATGTTGCTGTAAAAACAACCCAAAATGTTAGGTGTAGAAACTTAATATCCTTTTGCATCTTTATGTATTCCAAATATTAATGAAACGCTAGCTGCATTTTCATTTCCATTCAGCATTTGTAGTTCCTAAGGTGAAAATACAGAACGTGGAAATCACTTCCTACCAACATTAAAGTTTATCTAAGTTTACCTTCCTCTCACTCCGTTTAAAGAGACTCTTCACAGGCCAGTAATTTTTCTCCTAAGCTGCCATATATTTTTTCAACAATCTGCTTAGAAAAGCAAACCTCATTTTATCTGTGAAAATACAGATGTATCTCCCAATCCAATGGCGTGCAGCACAGATGTATGACTTCCAACGTTGTCCGCAGAACATTTATATTGATTTTTATTAAAGGGAAGTCATGTGCTACGTACCCCTTGCTCATCCAGTTTCAGCAGCTGCTCGGGGACTTTAGGTGAGCTGGAGGCCTGCCTCAGGCACTGGATGCTGAGTTCTGGAATCACATACTCCAGCACCTCTTTGAGGGGCAGCCCTCGTGCCGTGCCGTGCCGAGCCGTGGACGGGATAGCATCTTCCAAAATGGCTCCCCGCAGTGTAGTAAGCTGCAGCAAAGGTAAGCCACACAACACTTTTACTTCTGACACTAAATGGCTTTAAAGACATCAACTTCGAATTGTAGCAAAAGCATGGAAGAAAGAACGGGAAGAAAAAGGTCCCTATTTCTCATTTTTGTAACCAGCAGGAAGACTACTAAATAACTTTTAAAGAGACTCTTCTAAACAGGCTCTTCTTGAATTAATGACAAATATACTTTTGACTGAAATAAATTCACAGGTTATATCATTTATTTATTCATATTCATATAACTTTTACTTTTTTTTTTTCCAACCAAACAAAAGCAGGAAAGTTAGCATTGTTAATTTTAGTGCTATATCATATGGCTATATATATATGCCTTGCAGACAGCAGCTGAATGTGTGGTTGGACAGGTGAGCTAAGCCACTAGTGTCACCTTCATTTAACCCATCCACCTTTATTTAAAGCCATGCTGCTTTACTGTCACTGGATTTGGCAAAAGTCTTTTCTTAGAAGTGAGATGAATCACCCCACCATCCATCCATCCATCCATCCATCCATCCATCCATCCATCCATCCATCCATCCAGAGACAGTCCTCTTAAGGCAACACAAGACAGACCTAGCCTAACAAAAAAACTAAAAAATAAACAAAATACTTAAATAAATATTTGTTTCTTATCTCCTTATAAAAGCACACAAGTGCAGAGATATCAGGAGGTCTGGCTAACCTTTCTCTATGTCCTAATGACAATAAAAAGCAATAGTCCCCCAGAGTAGGAAATGGTATAGTTGCTTGCTACAATAATAATAATGTGTATTTTCATACAAATATAAGCTAGTTGCTGTGCAGAGTACATTCACTAATGACAACAGAAACATCCCTTTCCCATTAGCAGGTTTACTTATCCAGACAATCCCAACCTACACTAACTTCTCAGCTCCTCTAAGGATTATCTGAAGGAACATTAATTACCTCACTTGTCCTGAAAACGATACGATAGTTGAACTGAGACCCTTCCTTCTCCTTGGCATCCTCAGCCTTCTCTCTCCGGATGCTCACTGCTACAGGCCCAAGGTTTTCATCTATCCCAAAATAGTTCTGATGCTCTTTTGCAGAAGAGTGAATGAAGAGAGAAGAGTGCAATAAAATATGAGTCTCATAGAAAATGTTAATTTTTTATATATTATTTATATAAATTTCATTTAAAATTTCTGCAGCAAGGAAAAAAATTATTGTTTTTAATTGAGCTATGAGGTCTGTAAATACACTGGTTTATGATCTTCTTAACTGCCCAGTAACTACAGAAATTACTCAATGCTAATTTGGTTAAGCAGAGCAGAACAATCACATCACATAACTCAAATTACATCAAATGCTGTTGTTACTATGAAATCAACCACTTTGCTTGATGCTGCAAGCAACTGCTTTGGAGAAACTACATCTCCAGAAAGTCTTCAACAGAATCTAACTGCCTTCAAACAAGTAAGGTGCTACATGGCTTCATTTCATTTATTCTTTTTTAAAGCTTTACATTCAAAGCAGCAACTTAGTGTTAACAAGTGAAAATTTAGGCTAATAAATCTTCAGTCTTTGATAAATAGTTAATTTAATCCTTGAGCCAGTGATGGGGAAATCAGCAGCATCACATGAACAAGTAGCATGCTTTGGTTTTTGTAAGGAGCCAAGCTGGGATGAAAGGGACACAGGTATTAACTGATTTTCTTCATGCTCACCAAATACATTCCTGTTCCAGCCTGAGCATTCAGACACCAAAAGACATTATACATGTGCATTAAAAATAAAATAAACTATTGCAAAAGTGAAATCTAAAGAACCTGCAGTAAATCTATTAACAGTATGGTTACTGATATTCTGGGATTTGGGGAAAACATTTTTAATGCAAGGTGCTTTTTTAAAAAGAAAAATACCAAACTAAGCTCATTTAAATGTATTTGTGTTGAATGATCAACTGGAGAGAAGAAAATAAGTTTTATCAGATAGAGAGATAAGATATAAAGAGAGATGGTAAAATATTCCTCATTTTTTACTTTTTCATTTTGAGGAATAATTGTTAACTTTTCTTCCAATAGAAATGTCCTACTTATAAAAAAAAGAAAAGAAAGAGTTAATAGCTAAAGCCTGCTAAGCCTGTGCATTTCTTCTAGCACATTTTTTCAGTTTCATATTATCAGACATATACAAGAATATTTCAAGCAATGGCTGCAAGCATCCCTCCAATAGAAAGCATGGTAGTAATAGTTAAGCCTCAAGGTCTTCTGAGGATAATTGCACAAGGGGAAAAGGACAAATCAATGATAAGAAAAGCATGTTTCAATTATCCTTTTTCTTAATCAAGATAGCTTTTTTCTTCTCATTCTCTTTTATCCCACCAAAAAAAAAAGTTCACTAAAGGACATCATTAATAAGTCAAAAACACGAGATAAAATATGCCAGCTTTTACAAACCTTAACTGAAAACCGAGAAGATATTTTCCATAAACATTAACATATTTTACATCAGCCGTGTTGGGTTTTATTTTAACAATAGTTACAAAGCTTATAAATATGCAGCATAAAACTACAGCTCATTTCAGAAGATACTGAATTCCAAATCTCTCATTTCTTGAAAGGGAATGGAGTAATTAGTGCTGCACATGCCAGGGTGTTTCTTCCATGCATCTTAAAAGAGAAATAAAACTTGAACACTGACAAGTGCCAATTATAAAACTGTGAACTAAATTAAATATTCAGAAAATCTTTTTTTTTTTTCCACAGATATCTTATTAAAGGCAAAAAAATTTGGTGACATTACATGCATCTCTATATACAAGTGACTGCTGTTTGCTAAATTTTTACTTCAACCTTCCACAATTATTTTTCTAAATGTGGCTGTGCTATTAAATCTAAAATTCAATGAACAATCAGCTCGGAGAACTCCCTGTCATGGGAAAGCATCAAGCAGGACTCAGTGTGAATATAAATGTCACTTTTTCTTGTATGGGATATCAGAGCAGCAGCAAGACACCTCGGTGCTCAAGGCAAAATGTACATTTTATTTCCTCTAGCCACAATAAATTTTGCTTAAATGATAATTGTCTTCAGATTGAAATAATCTGTAGATTCCTTACATGCTTAATCCCTTGAGATAATGGGTGTGGGAAATTAAGTATTTAGTTCCATCAACAAGTTACTATCTTCCTCAGAAGAGCCATCTAACTCGAGATTTCTCTCATGTAGGTTTTAGACAATTCTATAGAAGATAATGTGGAACAGGGCATGGTTTGTATATCATTGTAAATGTGATCATTGATTACTGGATACTAAATGCATCACATCACATTTACTTTTGAAGAACTGTACCTACAGTCAGTAACAAGGACAGTAACAATTTGAGTTTCCTAGTACAATACTGAGTGTACTATTTTGTGGCATCGAATTCTCAGATACTATTTAACATTATACCAATATAAACACTTTAGTCAAGAAATCATAGATACATATACCATAAGTTCATTAAAAGTAATTACATTCACATCAACCTTCTGGAAAGGTCATTAGGTTTGTTTATAGTGTGTTCTTTAACATGGTTTTGAGTACTCTTTATTTTTTCCTTTTTTAATCTGTCTTGATAAGATTTTTCTCAATGCAAAATGCTCACCCCTTCAAAACCTGCAACTTATCTATCACCAAAGCAAGTTCTCTTTAATCTGTCTTAATTCTTCTCTGTGTTTTGGAGGCACCTTTTAGGGAATTATGACTTCCAATCTGCCTATCAGTATTTCCAGTGCATTTACAGGATATAAATGTCATCTTTTTCTCCTACTCACCAAGGAAGTTTGTTTCAGAGCAGTAAGTTTGCATACCAATTTAAATGACCCCACACTTACACAGGTACTGCATAGCTTTATACCTAACCCACTGGTTGTTGAACACCCCTCTGGGAGAGCAGGAGTAACAGGCTTCATTTTAATAGAGAGTTTCAGGAACTCCTGAAAAGCTTCAGTCTCTCGAAAGAGAACAAGAAGGAAAAAAAGTAATTTTCACTAAGCAACTTAAATCTAGCCCGTGAGCATCCCATTGCCTTGGAAAAAATTACCTTTTCCGTAGAAGAACTTTCGGTAGTAGTAGGCTCCTAGATCAATGTGCTCTATGATGTAGCGCTTCACCTTCTCTCTGTGAATGGACTGGCTTTCTCTTGGCACTTCCAGCACTGAAACGCCAGCGTTTGTGCAGTGAGAGCTCAGAGAGGACTCAAAAGAACAACTTTCACCTGCAGAAAAAGATGCAGAGTTTGCCCTGGAGAGTGCAATCCGTCTGTCTCCTTCCCCGCCGGTTTCGTTCCTGAAGTAAGGGCAGCTCAACACCAGATCATTGCTCTTCCCATCTCCCTCATCAGCATCTAAGTTCTCCTTTGAATTGAGGTCCTCCTTGCTTCCCAGAGGGGACTCACAGTTTCCCGCTGGCCCCGCTGGCATCTGAGTCTGTGATGCAGCCGAGGCCCCAGTGGTTATATTTTTCCTTTTCCCTACATTGACTCTGGTAGCCATGGCTTCATTGATGTTGAACAGAACGCTCTGAACATCATAATGTGCAAAACACTTCTGGCAGTTCCAGAAGCGGACGTGTCTGTCCAGTCTGTCGTCCAGATCAGAGGAAAACCTGAACGCCTCGTGCTCGCTTTTAACCGTTCGCAGCTTCCTGAACAGAGACGTTTCCACTGATTCCGACTTTAGTCTCCTCTTGAAGGACTTCTCCCTGTCTCGACCAAGAAGCAGGGCACTATCCATGTAATCCAAGCCAGAAATCCTGACAAACTCCCCCCTGGAAATCTGCGCAGCAGCATGTAGACTTGGAGAAACCGTGGGATCACAGTGGAAAAACTCAGAAAATCCAAATGGAGCAAGGGGTTTATGTTCAAAATTTTCCACTCTGTATCCTCTTAGCATTGCAAATAAGTTTTCTCCAGATAAGCCCTGTCTATCAATGGAAGAGGTGCTGCCATATTCTCTATGAAGAGCTGCTCCAGTATTTGGGTTGACAGCATTCTGGTCTAACACATCCTCAGCATCAATGTCACTTATTGTCACGTCACTGTTGCTTCTTTGCCTTATGGGATGAAGCCCCCTTTGAGGGGAATGCACAAAAAGATCTCCAATTGAGTATTTCCCCTCTGTAAACTCCAGTTCCAGCTCCTCTTGCTGCCCATCACTTTGGTCAGTCTGCCCATTGGGAAGTACTGTGCCAACACCTTCGTAAGCGGTTGGAGCTCTGTTTTCCCAAGCAGCTTTACTCAGCTCTTTAGAGGAATCCTTTTTGGGAGGCCATTCAGACACCCTTGCTCGAACACCCATTTTAGGCACAGCTGGTGTACCATTTGCTTGATTGATTTCAGTTTTGCCAGATGCATTGGAAGGAACAGGAGGACCCATGCTGCCATTCAAAGCTTTCAGTTTCCTTGCAAAATAGTCATCAGATTGCATGCTTCTTGAAGACTCCCTGAACTTTGAGGATGTTCTGCTGATTTTGTGCTTGTCTTCTTGCAAAGACCTTTGATCGCTCATGTCCAGTCAGTGGGAAGGGAGCTGCTACTATAGCAGAAGCGGACTTGCTTCTGTTATTACATTGTCTTCTATGGGCCAATAAACTGCAATACAAAAACACAGCTACAGTCTTCCCAGCAGTGAAAGAAGACACCTCAGTGTACCATTTTTGTACAGCTTCTGGCAGGAGAGCAACTGTAAAACATTTCCTTCAGTTCAGATGCATTCAGTTCAGTATTAATCCAGAAAAAAAATATTTTATCTGTTAATAAAAAAGAGAAAGCATATTAAACATTTATAACGGTAAGCTTCCAATCTTGCTTGTGTATGCAAAACACCCAATGGAGCTGGAACTAACGGGGCTTGCTTTGCATGGTTTTCTAACCTCTCTAATTTTCTCTAATTCCTGTAACTCAGGACAACAGTATGCTTTGGGTGCCAGCTGACCTATGCTGACAGCTAGCTCATATTCTCCTGTCTCTGCCCATAGAGAGACTTCAGCAATGCACAAGGACTCCCCTATAGATGGTGAAACTACTACTTAGAAACCAGGTTTTCTTCATTGAAACCAACAAACCATTACTTCCAGAAAGAAATACAATCATGGCTACCCTTCTCTTCAGACCTGTACAGCCCCTTTGGTTCAGTTCTTCACTTGGCTCACTTCTCTCAGAGACAGGCAGACAAGCCGCATGGAGAGACAGGCAGACAAGCCGCATGGAGAGACAGGCAGACAAGTTGAAGACAGTTAGAAAAGCTGGATGGAGACAGGCAGACAAGCTGCATGGAGACAGGCAGACAAGCTGGATGCCTACCCTGCTGTTGTGCTCCTGCAAGCCCTCCCCACTAAGGCTGCTGGATGTTATGCAAATAACTGAAGTTCCTTCCACACAGCCACAAAGACTTCCTTCTGGGCTCAATACAGCAGCTGGGCTGTTAGCCACAGTTACAGATCTTTAAGATGGAATGATTCCAGGTCTCCTGGGGACCTGGATCCCTGCCCACCAGTGTTCCTGTGCCAGCAGCACGGCGATGAATGCGAACTGTGCCATTGGCCCACCCTGTCAAAAGGAGCTGTGTGCTAACGCTGCCTCATGTCAGCCTTGATGGATGGAGATGAATTATTTAACAAGTCTTCCTCTGATCATTTGGTTGATCAAGACTTTGGAAATCTGCCCCTGTTATTATGTAATGTTATCATCCTCAAAAGAATGCATCATTTGGATGAAAGCATTAATCTCTACTATTTATCAGGATGACAATTCTATAAACGGTGACTCTCAAGCTCTACTAATCTTAAAGAAATGGGAAGTGCAATGTGATAAAACAGGAGTGCAGGCAGGGATAATATGCCAAAAGCTGAAGAGCAGACATTTAATTTGCATTCAATTGATTCCACAGAGCATCTTCTGTGTGCGCAGAGCGTGGCTGACTTCCCCCTTCAAAGAAGCACGTAGTAGGGCAGTAGTTCTACTCATTTTTTCAGTATCAGAATAGCAGTTACACGACGGCTACTTCGTGGGAATCCAAAGTTTGCAAGAAAATTCTGCCTTCAGGCTCATATTTGTAAGTGCAATGAACAATAACAACAAAGGAGGAACAAACATGGCTTGTAAACTGCCTGTAAACACTGCACTAAGCAAGTTCCACTCAAAACCAACAACAAAAAAAGTCACTTTCAGTGTCTTCTCAAGCAAGGTGGACAAACTGAATGCTCAGGAGAAACCACAGCTTCTACAGGCTCAGTCCCTGCCCCCTGAACACACGTGCTCCCATTTCAGTGTACAACCCAGGGCAGGGATTGCTCTGTCCTGTTCTAACAGGATGCTCACATGATGGCATCTTCAATGCAGTGAGAGTTCACTCAGTAAAAATACCAGCAGAAGATTACAGAGAAAGGAGAACATTCATTTTGTATATTGAGGAAAGAAGAGATACATGTTTCTTTTCAAAACAAACTTTTTATCTTCAGGTTGTTAATGCACATTAATAGATACTGTGAATGCTAAGATTGTGCTCTTAGAAAAGTGGAAGAAAAAAGCAACACTACCTACTATCCACTTATTAAGAGATGTCTATTTTACAAAAAAAAAACAACACACCAACAAAAACAAACTAACAAAAAAATTAAGAATTTTTGCTCTCACAATATTAACAGTTGGAGTGATGTCACAGAAAAATCAGAAGTGCTTCAATCACATCTTTATTTAGAAACTCCAAAAATTTAAAGCTTCAGGAACACAGGATGACTTCTTCCACACACAAAAATGTTGAGACCCATTTGTGAGTGAATGTCTTTTATCAGTGTATTTTCTAGAGACATTATTTAAATGGGTTTATGGGATATATACGTATGGCTGTTCTCACATACTGTATAGAACTGTTTTTGATTATTCTGAAAAGAGGAATATTTGAGTTGGTGCCTCCTGGGGCATCTGAGGAAATGTTTCTTAATTAAAGGTTGATAGGAAAGGAGAGATGTGGTGACATTTTGACTGTTGTTTCACACAGAAATCTGGAAGAACATTTAGAGACTGCACTGAAGTTAAGTAAGGAGTCCAGCAGTGTTAAAAGGAGAAACTGTTCAGTGGAGAGAAGAAGATTGCAAGCTGTGACTTTCCAGAGTCAATGACACAAAAATCAGAAGCAGCAATTCTACTTTTTTAAAGACTACTACGGTGAGGCCCAAAATGAAGGTTTTTCATCCATAAAAAGCAAGCTAAAACAATGAGTCTCTTAAACACTGAGGCTGTCCGTTCCGTGAGGCAGATCTCTGATCCTGACAGTACTCAGGAGCTCTGAAATGTACACAGCCATTCTGAGGCTGAACAGTAAGTTTTTCTGTCTCTGTGATGTGTGTTTCAGTGTGAAACGCTGCTTGGGGCAGGAGCAGACTGAGCCCTGGCCACACTGCAGAGGTCAGACTGTGCTGTCCTGAGCTCTCACAGGACCCCGTGCTGGGAGCCACAAACCCAGACACTGCTCAGCACGTCCAGGATCACCAGGCTCCTTCCCACAACAGAGCACTTTGCACAAGACTATTGTCACCAAACACCAAAACACTTTGCACGAGAACAATTGTCACCAGACTCCTTCCCACAGCAGAGCACTCTGCACAAGAACAATTGTCACCAGGCTCCTTCCAACAGCAAAGCACTTTGCACAAGAACAGCTGTCACCAGACTCCTTCCAGCAGCAGAACACTTTGCACGAGAAGAGCTGTAATGCTCCTTCCAGCAGAAATACCCTTTCCAGTGCATCACGAGACACACCACATGTGCCTTTTAAAGGCATCCAATTCTTTGAAGCAGAAAGAGCCACCTTACAGTGAGTGGCACACGTGGGGAACACGCCCACTGGTGAAAGAGAGAACCCAGCATGGAGCCTGGAGTTCACCCATGGGGACACAGCTGGAGTGGAAACCTCCAGACTCAAAACATCTCTGTTTTAACAAACTCCAGCAATAGGCCTGACAGAGCCCAGTGCAGACAGACACCCCACATGGATTCAGTGAGAACGGAGCAAATGCTGCACAGCTTATCACAGATGCACATCCCCTGCAGCTCCCCATGCACCTTGCTGCCTCTCCTGCTGGACCCAGCCTAGTGCCAGCTGCAGGCAGGCACTGACCTTGCTGTGTGTAGAAGGTACAGTTCTCCACTCAAGGGAGAATTTTGGAAGGGGACAGCTCTTGGAACAGAAATTCTAGTTAGACAGAAGCTGTTAAAAGCTGCAAAAAAATAAACAGGTCATTTTAATGCAACAGTTCTTTTCATATTTGGTGCTCAAATGGGGTACAACTTGAATGGGTATTTGTTGAATCTTATTTTTTAATAATTGTTTTAATAAATCTAATTTTTAAAGCAGGCATCAGCAACAACATTCGTAAGCACTTTAGAAAAATGCACATTATTAAACAAATGCACAAAACCGAATGCAATTTACTGATACACAATTAATTGTTCCTGCACACACAATGACTCTACAGTAGAATGAGACAGAGTTCAATACATAATGCAAACCACTTTGCACATTAAAAAACAGTTGGGTAAAACTAGTATAGTAGCATATTGTGCTTAAGCTAAACAAGACAGGCATTCTTTCCATTGAACTCTATATTGAACCCCAGTGACAGAGTGAAGTGACTGGTGAAAGAGTGCACATTAACATTAAAATCCTGAGTCTGCTGGAGAAAAGCAGCTTTGTAGAAAACTGCAGAACTCAAGTACAAATACAGAAAAAATACCCAGAGCAGCTTCACAGTTAACATCTTCCTACCCTGAAACACTCTGAGAAGAAATGGAATTAAGGTTCAGGTTATGGTGGTGGTATTTCTGTTGGAGTTATTTTGTTTGTGTGGGGTTTTTTTGGGGGGAGGGGGGGTGAAGGGTATTTGGAATTTGTTTTTATTTTTAAAAATAGTTTATTTATTAAAAAAAAAAAAAAGTACAATCTGTCCAATATAGAGCTTGTTTTCTAAGCAACACTTACAACTCTGTATTCCTGCTGTGTCACAATATCACTCAGATTCCAGCAGGAAATAAGTTCTCCCTTCTCTATTAATACAGCAGTAAATCACATGCAATTACAAAACTCTACACAACAGAGCCTCAGCAATCAGCACCCCAGCAAAACACTGGAGCTGCCAAGAAACTGGCTGTTCTGAGTTCAGAGGGAAGTCTCAGATCTTCTCTTCATTCCCACCAAATACAGAAACAAAACGTATTTATATCATGTGTATGTGTGTGTGTGTGTGTGTGTGCGTCTTCCCACTTCTGCCTATTATCAACATCTAATAATTTCCTTATCAACATCCAGTATCACCAACACGCAATAGCAGACAGGAGGAGAGAAGCAGGCAGTACTTTCCTGGCAGGTACGGATGCAGAGAGGGGATGAATGCCACCTGGCAAACCACATGTGCTCAGATGAAAGATTATTTTCCACATGGGTCAGTATCAAAACCAGATGTTTCTGAGCCAGTTCATAAGTAGGTTTCATGACAACTGAATGAAGGTGGTAGCCTTCATTTTAACTTTTTATCCACATCACTTCATTACCTTGATACCAAACATCAGTTCCCAAAGCTCTCTGTAGTGACAGCACAAGCCTTCCTTCTAACTTACCCAGTAACACCACAAAACACCAACATCCTGCACAGCTAAGCATGAGAAACACATATTTCTACTGCTTAGTTTGGGTACACTGTTTTCAAGTCCAACTGTACCGAATACAAAGAAAGAGGGAGCCCAGGATTACCTTCTGTGTGTGAAGAGCCATAGGTGCTGGCTGCCCTGGAGACCCAGGGGGCTGCAATGCATGCAGCTGCACAATAATCCACACTCCTCCTCCTCCCCAGAGCTTCCCACTGACAAATCTGACCTAACAATTAGCATATGTAAAGCAAAACACTATGGCATCAGTTCATCTGCTCCTTAGAAAACAGTCCTGAATTAAACCTGCAGCCCTCTCTGACCTTCAAGAAAAGCTTGACAGAGCAAACCAGGAGAAAAAAAAAAAAAGAAAAAAAAGAAGTCTATTCATAGATGCATTATAAATTTTAAATTGAACAGGAAGACATTTCTAGATGTTCTGACCTTAAAATAAAATAAGTGAATCCTACTTTAGGGAAAGATAAAAACAGTCAAAAAATCAGTGTCATGGTCTTTGTATCTGGCTTCTAAACATGACATGAGAGAAACATTAATCACTCAGTAAGAAAAATTAAATAAATGCCTGTGAATGGTACCTTGGAGACAAGAGAAGAAATAAAGGCGGGTAAAGTGGAAGTAGACTGATCTGTCAGTCACACAAATATCATTGACTGTTATCATCATTAAAAATAGAGATAACTTTTCTGCGGTGTCTGAGGCAAAGACAGAAGGAAGGATGTCACGTCCAGAGACTGCTGAACTCCTTTCTTCTGAGGATACAGTCTGTACACTTGCTGCACAAAAACACATTAAATGGAGTGTGTGTTCCTGCTCCTCTCAGAAATAACCACTTCAAAAAAAGTTTACAAATTCAGTTTATATTTTCCAGCGAACTTTGTGTCTGTAGTGCCCTTTGATCCTCAGTTTGCTGGCACGCAGTCCTGCCTTCTGAAGCTGTCCAGAGCAGTGAATGCCACTAAAGATGACAGAAATCTCAGGCAGTTTCAAGAAGAGTTTTCCTGTTTATTTTTTTCAAAGTCTGATTCCTCCCACGCACAGCACTTGCAATGAGATGAAGCTGAACAACTATACAGCAGTGGATGCTGGGTGAAGCAGAGGCACTGGGAAATTAATTCTGTATTTCTCCTTTTCCTCCCTCCTGCCACATATGACAGGGACCCACTCCACTCGAAGCAGGAATGTGATGAGACAGCAAATCAGCTTACAGGAGAAATGACATTTCATGGATGCAGACATTTCTGAGAGGCAAGACAAAGAAGCTGCAAGAGGAGCAGCAGGTAAGAAGCACGGGCTGTTCACAGCACAGGAATCTCTTTCTAGGGCAGGAACAGAGCCCTGCTTGTCTCATCAGATTGCTATTTGTGAAACCAGCCTTCCCACCTCTGCCCCTTCCCTCCCCCACCTCAGCAAACAGGCTGAGTGTGCCACGGTAATAACCAGACCAGGGCAGCCTGCAAGAGATTATTTTAAGCTGTCTGCATTTTTGAGATAGGAGTGGATGTGACAGGCTACCCCAGAGAAGACCAAATATAACAAGAGGTCATCTGTATCATATTATCTGTATTAAGACTAAAATTTACTGAAAACAAAAACTTCAGGCATTCCATACAGAGGGTAAAAATATTATAGCAGAGCCAGTTTCACCAGACTCAAAGCACTGATAGTTCTTTTAGACAATCAGTTTTGGCCCTGAAAAAGGCTTCCAAAACATCATTAAATCTTCACACCCTAAAGAACTGAGCCTGAAAAAAAAATTGTGATGTCTACCTAGACTAACTCACTAAGGAATAAAGGACCCAAGAATTTTCTGTACAACTTAAGAATGAGATGCAAGTGACCTTCACTTAATCTTCTTATTTATGGAATTCATCAATTTTTATGTAACTGATCAGTTTCCAGTCTCACTGCTCATTTACCCAAGCCAGCTCCCCTCATCAGAGAAGTCATCACTCAATTCTTTAAACAGAATACTAGACATTAACCAAGAAATTATGTGGCAAATTTATCTTTTAGTATTCTTGGTGTACCCATGGAGTGAAAATAGAATTCATTTGATCAAGGTTTTCAAGTTTGCATTGAAATACTTCCCAGCTGTTGTTCTAAGTAAACCTTTTATCTGCAAATGCCCCAAAGCAGGCTTTGTTAGAAGTAAACATGCATGCACACGTGGACAGAAAGATGTTCACCTCTCCATAAAGGATTCATTTCCTCACTGTGCTGCAGGGAGCATGTCTTCATTAGGTGACAGGGTGTTTTCAGCCAGGATGAACTATTTCTAAACCTGAGCTCTACACCAGAACTAGAATGCAATTTGGTTGGATCAGATAAAGGAGTTCACAGAGTTAGGAGCTGCAGGAAGATGACTATGCCTCTTAAGTTCTGTTGCAGAAAATACCAAGATGTCATGATTTTTGGCAATGTAAGCTCAGGATTTTCTATAAACTGCATAATTAGCCCTTACAAAGGATAGTCTTCCAGTGTTACTATGCTAGTGTCTATTTCTGGTCACATTAGCTCTTTTCCAGAGGAAGACCAAGCTAAGAATTTCCAAATAACCAAAATGATGATTTTATTTTTGGCTTCTCTGATGCATTAAGGAATGCAATCACCCTTCTGTACAATAACAGCTGTACAGCAAGCACTGCCTCAGAGCCATTGTACCACAGGCTTCCATATTCATGAGAGGCAATCTGCCAACTTCCAGGCTGCAAAAAGCCTCCTCTTCTCTGTGTGCTGAGCCATAGAAACGATTCTCTCATGGGTTTGTTAGGATGCTCTACATATCCCAAATACATTTATTTTGTGAGATGTCAAACATCAAGATGGACAGGAGCACAGCTGCCATTTTATTGTAAAGGTAACATGCTAAAAATAGACTTGGCAATGATTAGAAATTATGCTTACCTTTGGCTAGAAGAAATCCCAAAGGAGGGCAATGAGAGTCACTTTTTTTCTGATCAGTAAAATGGAGATACCTGCAAGTCAAATGAGAAGGATTTGGTTTATTTTTCACTTACGATACTACAGCATAAGTAAAACCAATAATCTTAGATGTGTAAAATGGGAATCCACTAAATTATACATTAAAATAAAACATCAAGAACAACTCAAAGGCTTTAAAATTCAGTATAGCGTAACACATACCACGTGCATGTGCTGCAACAGAATTTAAAGCTGCATCTGTGTAAGTTATTTGCAATAATTGCCAAAAAAAAAATATAATTATTTGCTGGGGATGCGGTTGTGAACCAGTAGCTGCTGAACGAGACTGTTTCACTATGACTATACTTCAGAGGTCATGATAAAGGGTCCTAGAACTGTGTTATAAAAAGTAAACAGCTTAATAATAATTTCAGTTATAAATATGAGAAAAATTCACAAAGCTCCATAAAATGTTTTGACTCAGTTCATCCAAAAAGTTTGTCAAAGAAACACTGTGAGAATCTGAGATGACTTACAGCCAACGAACTATCTGATGCTGCAAACTTCACATTTGACTTTTTTACATTTATTTTACTCCATACAGAAGTAAAAGCATAAAGTAAAAAACGTTTAGATAGGTCTGATTAACACAGACACAAAGAGCATAAAACTCTCTCTTTTATACTTGCAGTAGCACAGTTTCAAAAGGGAGTTCATTTTAGCATGATCTCAATGGTAAAACCTAGCCTGAAAACACACAATTGATACTGAAAGAAAGGAAAAAGAAAACACACAGCAGCAGCCCGTGTTATTTCCTGCACTCAATCAGCACCATAGGGATAAAAATAATTCTAAAGTATTTTACAGAATAGCCCATCAAATGGGAAAGAACACAAAGGCTCCAAGTCCTTACTCAGTGGCAAATCCAGGCACTGTGGACACCAGTACTGGAAACAAACCCCTACAAATGGAAACAGGACAGTTTATTATCTTAGTTTCAGGCCTAACCAAAGCTAGACAGCCTCTCAGTCTCGTTCTACCAGTGTGCTCACAGCAGGGAAATCCTCAGCTCTAGCTATAGAACTGCATCCAACACTTCCACCAGGGCAGCTTCTATGGGAGAGCTGAAACAAAACTCAACTGCCACTAGTAATGTTGATCAACATAATCAGAGAATTCATCTGTTTGCCGACAGAAGACAAAACAAGCAGGATATTAAAAAGAAAGATCTTGTTCCTAACCTAAAATTACATTTGTTGAAGGCAGATTTCAAACACAAACCTCACTCAAGTAAAAGCTGAAAGTGAACCCAAAATGTTTTCACTGTTTTTAGTCATGAATCTGGAACAAGGAACTTAAGAACTCAGTAACAACATGTAAACCTGTGGAAATAAGAGTATGCAAATTCTAAACCAGCCTTGATATGGTACAGCAAACAGCTTAAGAGGGAAGCTAGTCCATCAGGACAGGTTTGGTTTCCATCTAGATCACTGCTGGGAGCAAACACATGTATCCTCTTAGAAATGGTTTTAGTCTAATCTGACAACAATTTACAACAAGGATTATCACCATTTGCAACTGATTCATGCACCTCTATCTAGTGCAAGTCCATGCTGCAGTGTCAGTGTCACTGTGAGACTGACATTTGTTCAAATGTAAAACTGAAATGGAATTCATTAATTGTATGTTATCTGGATAAAAGGAAACATCAGCACAGAGAGAGAACTACAGAAGTAAATTTGATAAGATAGAAATTGTAAAAACAAAAAACAGTTTTTTTAGAAAGGCTATAGGATCTGATCAATTTTCCAAAAAGAAAGTTTTTTTTATTTTCTATGAAGAATTTTATGAAAATATGATTATTACTAATGCCACTCTCTCACACACACAAAGATGTTGTTAAAAGCATTCATACACAGCAAACAGCTAGAAGCAAACTGTAAAATCTCTCTCTCAAAGACAATTTCCAGATTGGCTATTTATGGGAGTAGAAAGTGGAATCAACTGATGCAGAGTAAAGCAGGATTTAGAGGATTACATAGCTCTTCTGTGAGGCAGCCAAATGGGAAAACAGAAGCCTTTAACTACACATTGATTTTATTTCTTTTTTAAATCCAAATTTTTTATATAGAATACTGCAGTAGGAAAAGAAAAATTATTTAATATCTTTTCTAAATCAATCATGATTTCATCAGCATTTTAAGAGTTTTCTCCCTAACATCTTGTCCCTATATTTGTGAAATAAAACAAACCCTCACACACAAAAACCACCTGAAAAACAAAGTAATGTACATGCTTTTAAATTCACCCAAGTAGCTAATTCTAAATCAGAACTGAGGAGTAACTGTGCCTCTGCTCTTTAATGTACTTTCCAATGCATCTGTGGGGTTAGATGCCATGAGTCTGTGTGTAAGGCGATTACCACACGTCTGTCTCCTGGACATCTCATGCGTTTGCTGCCCTTCTCTTCTCCTCTGTCCTCTGGAACGGAAACCCAGAGCCCTGCTTCTGCAGGGAATGCCACTGTGGAGCCAGCTGGGACAGCAAGGCAGAGCAGCATTCACAAAGAAACTATCTGAAATGCAGGTAAAATCAATTCCTAAGAAGATTAGGAAGGCCAATCCTTTTTAGTACTCTTGTTTGGCAAAAGATCAGACACCCCTGACTGCTGCCTGCCATACACTGCACCTCATTTGCAACTGCAAAAACATGATTTTTCTCTATGAATCCTTGCTATTACTGATGTCCAGTCTCTTAGTATTTTCTGTCCCTATTTTGCTATCAGAGGAAAATCCAAAAGGTAGGACAATATCAGTATCAGATGCCTGATTTTCCCTGGGCAAATTTTCTTTCTCTGCTCAGAAAGTTGTGTCTGTGCAATTCCAGCAAACAAGGGGCAGACAGGCAGCATCCTAGTCAGGAAAGCCTAGTTCCAAGCAGACATTTCCAAGGTGTCTACTAAAAATCACTACAGAGGAAAAGCAAGCAAGCAGACAGACACTTCTGGAAGAAGCCAAAACCAAGTGCAGCACAAGAATAGTTCCATTTGTTCTGTAAGGACAGACAGGGTGTATGCACCAAGGTGTGCCGGCAGAGACCACTCAGCTGCCACTTACACACCCCCTGGTCTCACTGGGCAGATAAGACTGACATACCTGGCAGTGATGGCTTGTGTAAGGAACTGGATCTATTGCACAGAGAAAAAAATACATCTGAACAGGGAACACTGCTGTTAAGGCTTTTTTACTGAAGTATCACTTTGAAACCAAAAGTATCTATTAAAGAAGCAAGATACTTTACTTTCTTCATTTCCATGCTTAGAATTGCCTTTTCTCACTATTCAAATATCAACCATTTAGATGTGAAGCAAAAGAAATTATAAAAAAACTGCTACAATACATTTTCATTTTCAAGTGTGACTGCAGTAAAAGAACTGCAGAGGTAATAGATACATCAATGACCAGTAATATTGTGTGCATATTTTTCTCCATCCTTCTCAGTTTTGTAGGCAGAGCTATTGTCTCCCCTATCTGTTGATAGCTGAGGCTTCAAGAAAGAGATAAAGGTTTATTTATCTTTGAATGAACCATTGATAAAGGTTCTTGCTGGCACCACGGAAGATAAAGGAAAACCAAGCAGCTATTCACAGAAATTCATTTTGTGACAGTGGCAAGAATAAGAGATCTTTATTCACACAAGAATTATAGGAAATATGTTTCACAGGTGAAACAGAGCTGTGAAAATATGTACATTCTGCACGTACATTTGAAACCATTACTTTCAGGAAATAAAAAGTGATGACATTTCTCTAGCAAGCAGAACTCATTTCAAAGGCTGGAAGACAGATGTGTGAAAGTAACTCGAAGCAGTAATTAAAAGAACAGGCATCAAAAGTGCTTGTTTTAAATAACAGCCAAATGCTGTAAGCTCTCCACTCTTATTCTGCAATATAACCTGCATCTGATCAAGTTCTCACAGTGACCACAGGTTACACACAGGATTAGGGATAAACCACAGCACTCTAATGATGTTGTGATAACACTGATTTCAGCACCTCCTGGGGCATCTTCTCAGGGCCAAGACTGAAGTGATTACAGGTATTTGACTGTTTACTTCCCTTTCAAACACTAAACTCACTAACTCCATATAGCTTCCACTATTCCCAACACAATGGGCTGATCTCGGCACTTTTCCTTCCTTTCATACAGAAAATATCCTGTCAACAGCCTATTTCCCATTCTCCAAGTGACTCCTTTTGTTTACAGGAAGGAAAGGCAACAGAAATCTTGCCATAAAACGGTGAGAGCTAAAAAGCTGTTTCACTCCCTACTGTGCAGGTACTTCAGACATCAGATCCTGGTTTCAGAGAGAAAACATGCTGCTGCTTTCTGGAATGCAGACTGAGGCAATGAGGGTGAGGAAGCAGCAGCATGCTTTGCTGTGAAACAAAACGAAGATAAACAATAAACAAGCCATAAATGAGACCAAACACTTCCCCCACCCCCTTTACCTTTGCACAAGAAGACACAAAACAAAAGACATGAAAAATGAGAAAGTGAAATGTAAAAAAGCACAGGCTCAAGAAAACAACAGATAGCCCTGATCACTTAGTTTGTATTGCATTTGAGTTCCCCCCAAACTCCACCCTCTCTTTCCTTTTCCCCCATGTAGTTCTTGCTGGAATGCAATCAACTGTTTGGGGTTTTTTTCCAAGGCCTGAAGGGTGAGATATACAAATATCTTTACTTTAAAACTTGTAGACTCCCTGGCTTTGGACAACACAATTCTACATGTTGACTTGTGAACTGGGTTTTCCTTCTAAATTCTTTCTTAATTTTAAGCTGCCCAGATAAACATGTACACATCAGCATTCCAGCATCCTCTGACAAAAAGAAAAATAATAAAATATATCTTCCCTTGTTTGACAAGGCATTTGTAATACTGATTCTATTACAATGTCCACTTAAAACCCAAACTGCAATTACCCATTTTCAGATTTTTCCTGGACTCCATATTCCAAACTGCTGCACAATGAGAAGTAACTTGTGCTGGTTCAGACACCTGGCACCTCAGTTTGGAGACTTGTGAGTTTCAAAACTATTGATATCCATCACAGTAAGAATTACCTTCATTTCTCCAAGATCTAATTCCCTAGCGCCCAGCGGCGTGTGGAAAATCCAAGTTCTAGAAGCAGTCGAGCAGCTGAGAATGCTCATCAATTACCAGGCTATACAAACTGCTCTCTGGAAATGGACAATTTTACCACTACCACATCCCATCACAGCACATAGATTAAAAATATCATTACATCACATATAAAAATACAGAGTGCTGGCCCAACCTCAGCAGCTGCAGGGCTGACACTGCTGTTAAAGCCTTGTTCCTAGCTGCACACACCAGTCCCTACACGCAGAAGACACAGGGATGCCTTCCTGGCTGGGTGCATGTGCAGACTCTAAGCATCTTAGTGTAGAGAGAACAGCAGCCAGTTACCAGAGAGCACACACCCATCCCAGACCGAGGGCAGCTGGAGGGGCTGGGTGGCCCAGGGCAGTTCCAGGGTCAGACAGATCACCCCTGGCTCAGTCCAAACACTGTCAATGAAACCTGCAATTACTTGTGGTGTGTCACAGGCAGCTTTCCCCACCAAGCTGAACTGTCATGGCATGGGATCGGTTACCGGGGAAAACAAATTACATCACTGCAGTCTGAATACTTACAGAAAGATTTGCTAATTAAGGGCAATTAATTACACAGCAGTAGTAATCTGAAGCACAGTATCCATTCAGATTTTGTCTGCTTAAGTCTCAGATTGACTGCTGGGAAGAACTGTTGATGGCACCTGCTGTGGATGATCCCTGCCCTGACATGAATAATCAACAGCACTTGCTAAGAAACTGGAGAGGTGGACACTGCAATATACACTATTGCTTCACCAATATACACTACTGCTTCACCAATATACACTACTGCTTCACCAATATACACAGCAGTGCAAATAAATCAGTCCTTTGGCCTTTGTAATTCTATTATATATGCTCAAATCTAATTACAACTTGATCTGGAATATGGAAACAAAACCCTAACCTTGCTCTGACCTGGAAGAGTTCTATCACATATCACCTCAAGGAAAGAATATTCTTCATTATTAACAAAAACGTAGCCTAGATACAGGGCTACCTTTTGAACTTCAACTGGGAAACTGTGCACTACACCAACATGATCTTGTTAGAAATGAACACCCCAGATTGCCTATCATTTCATCAGGTGACATGTTGCCTACAATCAACTGGCAATTAATATGGAATGCAATGATTTTTAATAAAAGGTAAAAAACAAGGAGCTACATTTTTATCACTTATTTTCCTGATATGTCACTTTGTCCATTGCCATTCATGTACAAACTGTGAAAACCATCCTCACTACCCCTAAACAGTTTTTTTTATGAAACCAAGTTCAGCTCCAGACACTTTGTGAAAGTATGAAAATAGTAATCATAGAATTGTCAGGGTTGGAAGGGACCTTAAAGATCCTCTAGTTCCCACCCCCTGCCAAGAGCAAGACACCTCCCTCTAGGTCAGGCTGCTGATAAAGAAAACAGCCTGGCACTGAAGGGACTCACCAAGACAGAACTCACTGATGATATCCACAGAAAAACAGATTTAAATCCATCAGCCAATAACAATCAGTTAGCTGATGAGGTATTACCTGACAATTGCCAGTCAGAAAGTGCTGTAACAGAGGGCAAGTGCTTAAGAGCATCAAAGATACAAGCATTATTCACAGGTCATAAAACAAGTGTGAAATAAACTAAATGACAGTGCTGCACCACTATTCACAGAAACAGCAATATTTTATGCATGTACATCTATTGTTCCCATGGGTCTGCTTCAGACTTCATCATTAACTTTACTCTGAGGTGAGAAAAATACATCTTATTTTTTCAAATGGAAAGCAAGATTTCAACTCCTATGAAAAAAATGCAAAATATTTCTTTATCAGCTCTGGGTTTTTTCAAGAATGAAAAGTAGGATGGATTCAAAATGCTCCCCATGGAGGGATGCTTTTTGTATTACTTTCTCTCAGAAACAAGAGTACAGTTTGTGAATACCATTTGCAGAAGCCTCACTGTGTGTAGGATGTGCCTCTTGACAGAGGCGTTTGCTTTTTAAGTCAGCATATGAGCCACGGTTCATTTCAAACAGGGCACTAAAAGAAAATGGATAGTGGATGAACACCCAAGCAGCTGAAGTTTTGGACTGGCCTTCTTCCCTCTTCAGCTGTGGGGAACAGAACTGGATATTTAACATAATACCATCCAGCTCTCCTACTGAAATAGCCACTGGTTTAAAGAAACTAGTTTGCTGAATTTAGAAATTAATTGTTTCTTTAATCAACACAATTATAACCTCATGATGCTTTTCATATATACTGAACTTACACTTCATTAAACATCCCATTTAAAACTCTGTAGAATCCTCTCTGAACCTTCACTCTGGAACAACACTGAAAACATATTCAAATGCAATTCTAGGCATTGTCAATCCCCAGTTTCCCTTAGAATATCAGGGATAAAAATAGCATAATTGGCCATCAAAATCATTCCATAAATAAGCCACGTAATTTACTACCATTGCTTTTTATAGTCAACACTAAATTACATGTATAATAGTAGAGTGGACTAAGCCAGATTAAACACCCACACAACACAAAACAAAGAATCATACACAAGATAAATACACAATCAAAAAATAAGAGGTAATGGTGCTGCTCTGGAGAAGTAGAAAGCTCTGAGCAAGTAAGTACACTAATATAGTGCAACACAAGCACACTACCCCTCTCCCAGCTCCAGAAGAACCAATTTGGAAGCAGCCCAAAACATTCAGCTTCCCAAGCACTGGATTTCAGATACATGCTGATACCAGTTTTACCCAAGAAGTGTAAATGTTATATAACAGTTTTTATTTTAATAAACATCTTTATGCATTTTACCAAATTAAAGGAATTCTTCAATTGCTTTGGCTAAAGTAATGTTTTTATTACATTTCAGACTCCTGTTGCAATTGCAACTTGATATTTATTTACTAACATTACAGTGTAGGGTACATTCTGCTTACCTGACTGAAAAAAAAAAGGAAAACAAAAAAAGTGCTCACCAGTCTTTCACTCAGCCAGTGTTTCTGTGAATAATATTAAATAAATCTGATATTTCCCATTGAGGAGCAGGAGAGGTTGTTGGTGTTGGTTACATGGGGGTTTTTTCTTGTTTGTCTATTTTGTTCCCTCTACACTCTACCCACCCCATCTACCTGATATAGCTGCAGATAAAGCTCATTCACAAGCATTTCTAGCACAGGCAACTAAAATTACCATTTCTACTGCAGCTTCTTTGCTGAACAGGAAAGCAAAAGGAGTGTCAGTGAAGAAACTGAAAACTAAAGCTTTGTTTCTGGTCAGGACTGTCTTACTTTGATTCCTTTTCCATTTATGTTTGATAGACCTATTTTTTTACATACATATTAAAAAGAAAAAAAAAACACAAAAACCAAAAACAACAAAAACCACCACCATTTTGATTGATTAGATCAAATTTCTAGTTAAAATTCATAAACCCATTTTTCTTGCAGATGAAGCTTCGGTAACTAACTTCAAACACAGCACAGTTTGCATCGTCCTGAATGACAAACAGTCTGTATTTCACACACATTCAAAGATGCCAGCCTGCCAATCAAACCAGAAGCATCCCTATGGCACTGCAGCACAAGAAGCAGATAAGGAATTACACACTAATAGCCTGTCTCCTGTAAAACAAAAAAATGACTGAGAACAAGATCTGTTTGCTGTACCAGAAATGTGTCATGGACTTTTATAGACTTTACTGCCTGGGGGTAAAAAAAATAAAATAAGTGCATCAAAATTACTGAACAATTTGCAGGGATAACAGTTTCACTTTGCCGTGTGCCATATACTGTAATTTGCTGTCCATCTTCAGCAAGATATCCTGATTGAACTGCAAAGGAAGGTAAAAAACCTTAACAGTCGAAGAAGAGAGGAAGTTTTGAGGAACACTTTAATCCACTTTTATTTTACATTTGAAGTCACTCCTTCAAGAGTTAGAGGATAAATTTTTGATTGGTCTGGTAGCTTATCAATGAGAATAACCATGACATTGTACTCAACATGAAGGCAGAACAGCATGATATTTGCAGTTGAAACAAAACTTTAATGCCATTTTATTGCCACATAAAAGCCTGTGCAGAATGCTGCTTAAATTGTTAGCCAGAACAAAACCACACAAAAAGACTAAGCCTTCTGTTCCCCAGCCACTGGGCTGTACAAGAGGAAGCTAAGCATTCATCTTGTTTAAACACTGGCTAGAAGTTTGGCTAGATGGACCTTGGCAGAGCAGCTGAGCATCAGGAAGAAAGAACAAGCATTTCAGTTGAAGGAGGGTATTGGTAAAAATCAGATAAATGGGCTGCAATCTCAGTGCATCCTCACCACAGGTTAGCTGAAACTCTAGTCCTCAGTGAAGTGAGTTGTGGAAGCACTTTCAGGGAGAAAACAAAGCATCAAACCATTAGTGAATCAGACTGAGTGCAACTGAGATGTGGAAAAGAACAAGGATGTAACTCTGTTTTTCTATAGCTACTGCATTAAGAAAGAAGCAGTTCAGTTCAGAGCAAAGGAGGCTTCAGGCTAGGGCTGCTGATCTGTACCTATCCACAGTCCTAATTCAACTATCCTGGAGATAAACCATTTGAATAAAATTACTATTAAACTGTTTGTTGGCAATAGGAACCATAGACCCTGTGTCAGACTCAGCTCCATATTCCTGTACCTTTAGCAACAGGTCTCCAGAACCCAAGTCCCAACCCTCTCTGCCAACTGACAAGCACTGCCAGTCAGGGTTATTTCAACTTTAAGGAGTTTACCCTAAAGGAGATTCTTTCCATTCCACTTTCTGTTTGTTGTACTTAACTCAGCATGCATTTACAACCTCTCTCATACTGAAGCTGACTGTTATACAAAACTCTGAATTTTAAAAAACGTAATGAATTATAAAAACCAAAACAGGGATCTGAAGGTCTGGTTCATGCTTTGGTAAACACAGAAATACTTAAAAGCATAATTAGTGTGAAGTTGGATGAGCAAGAACAGGAATCATCTTGATCTTCTGAGGTTCTGCTGCCTCTTGTTTGTAGTTAATGAAGCAAAGAGCTTCAAACTGAACATAAAAAAGGTGGAATGAGCAACTGTTTTCAGAACTAAACCACTTTAATTGGGATTTTTCTATAATTTGACAAATCAGCTTCTTTTTTTCCAGCTACATGTATAACTGTAGCATAGATTATCAAACGTTTCACAGTACTAAAATTAGCAGTCAGAGCAAAGTAACAACACCCAATATAGTTTTCACTGGCTGAGAACCTATTGCAAGCTCACCTGTCCTGAAACATGTCCAAGCCAATCTTCTGGAAGAGCTCCAACAGAATCACTCAGCAGAAGTTCACATATTTGAACTCTAGTATTGCTAATCATAATTTAGAACCCTGTGACAAGATGAACAAAGTTATCTGAAGCCAAGCCTGAAAGGATGCTCTTTTCTTTGCTTATTCTTCTGTTAAGTACTGTAATTACTTTCTAACACAAAGAATATATTATGAGCACACAATACTCTACCTAGGGGGTTTGTAGTTGAGCAGGTTTTCACACAGTGACCCATAGTGACTGGGACTCCAGACAGCACTTGCTGAGACCATGAAAAATGGTTTGTCTGGGAGGTGTTTTTTAACCTTGTAACCTGCTGTTCAGTCACAGAGAAGATTATCTAACATATTTTAGATGTCTCTTATTATTACTTTTGCCCATAGTGAACGCTGTAGCTGACACAAAGGATTCATGCAATTCCACTGAGAAATGTGGTGGAGACAGCTGGTGCAGAACAAAGGTGGCTTATGAGAATCTTTAACTTGAAGCACCTGCAACCTGCAGGCATACTGAATGGTGTAAAATGAGTGAGCAAGAAAATTCACAGTCTGCACAAGGAAAAATAAAAACCAACACATTAATGCACATTAAGCATGTATTTTTCACAGAAGACACTATCAGTACTATGCATACGTGTAAACATCCCACTTGAACACTCAGCCACACTATTTTCAGAGGCACAAAGCATGGCAGACATTAAATCTGTGAACACAAAGACACAGTCTGCATGCCCATTGCCAGGAATACAGGTATACTCTACACGTTGATATGATTCACAGAATCTGATTTATTCAACAATACTTTAAAAAATTCAAAGTGAAAACAAAATACAAAATGTGGTGTTCATCTGCTTGATGAAATCTGCTTGATTTCCACCACAGCACGATGGAAAGAATGGTCAGCTATTTTAAGTTATTTTCTGGGGAAACAAGCCTTATGCAATCTTACGGGGCAACACCTCCCTCTGCCTCAACATCTTTTGAGCTGGTTGTTTCACTCAGCACAAGCTGACAAAAACAATGAAGTCTGAACAGCAATTATACTCATATAAACATCGTTATGGATAACACCAACCACTATGTCCACCCCCCCTTGTCTCACCAGCTTTCATAATCCTAATTTGAGCTCTGGGGTACCTGCCTGCACTCAGAACTGGCAGCCAGAGAGAGGAGAACATACTCTGACCACTGCCAGGTTTATCCAGTAGCTCCTAACTGCAGCCTGAGCATGTCCAGATTGCTCTGTGCAGGGACTGCTGCTTCAGTGGCCTGAAAAGGGAACTTGAAACAGGCTGTGGGTTTGATAAAGGATTTTGACTACTAGATCACTGCAGCTCAACCCAGCTCAAACTGAGTGATGTCTTTATACCAACAATGTAAAGGAAGCTGTTGAAAGTGGCAGTCCCACGTGGTGGCATATTGTATGGAAAAAAAATTAAAATTCCTCCAAGTCATCAGAAAGCTTTTTTCACATAATTGTAAACACCCCAACAAGTTTCCTACTCCTGAACATTCCAACAACCTAGAAGTTCTTCCAGCTGAAATGACTGTACCTCTTGAACACCATGCCCACATGCAGAGAAGCACCTCTGTGGCCACTGAGCTTGCTCTGTGTAATAACAGGCATTCTTTTTCTCATTTACCATGCAACCAGAATAGTAACTCTTCACAAGAATCATAAACCAGTTATTGTATGGCTTATCACTGAACACCAACTTCACAGAATGCTTTAGTGGAAGACACGACATACTGAACAGAAATCCCCAGTGGTTTCCCTTGTCACATGCCACCACACAGCCTTCTCTCATCCCTACCTTGTCTCAACTCACACAGCATCCATACAAACAGAAAACATTTCTCTGAGCCTCAGATGGGAGAGAGCAGAGAAATAATAACAATACTGCTGCGAAAATAGGCCGTGGGTTTGTAAATATAAGGGGTTGTTTTGCATTAGTTCAATGAACAGAATTGTTCTCCCATCGGGTCTGCATTCATCAGCAATTAGAATTTTTACATGACAAACCCAGAGCATCCTGCTGAACCCAAATCACAGCTGGCAGTGCTGCAGCCCAAGTGGCAAGGCAGCCACTGAAGCAGCTCCCTCCAGGGCTACCAACACCCCCGAACAACAACGGGCTGTTGTCCTGACAACCTCACAAAGACAGCCAGGGCTTCCCACTGCACAGACCTCAGGAGAACTGCAGCACCGACAGCTCTGCTTCCTCCCGAGCAGCTGCACGCTGCAGGGACCAGCACAGCAAAACGCGGCTGTGGGCACCGGGGTGTGCACTGTGCGGGACAGTGCGTGCGTGTGCACCGCCACACTCACTGTGCGGGACAGTGCGTGCGTGTGCACCGCCACACTCACTGTGCGGGACAGTGCGTGCGTGTGCACTGCCACACTCACGGTCTGTCAGGCTCACACTGCAATGAGATTTCACACTAAAATGTGTCAGGTATCCATTTTCAGTGCTGAGAGGCTTGCCCAAAACTAAGGAGTGCTCTTTTCCTTGAATACTTTAGGGTCTAAAAGCAGGAAATAATAATATTTTTGAACAGAGAGATACAAATGGAAACAACGTGTAAGTTTCAGGTGAAATAGAAACAAAGCTAAATAAACAGAGGAAGTGAAAACAAAAACATAACCCGTACACCAAAAGCTAAACACTGCAGACTCCAATTTTCTGTCTTCCACAAATGCCTTCATAAAACAAGAGACAAAACTACTTTTGCAATGAAAGTTTTGGGGGATTCCTTTTTACTTCCCTATGTGAAATATTTTTTAAAAAAAAAAGCAGAAAAGGTGCATTTATAACATCCATAGAATATTCTGCCCTTACCTTAATTGCCATTTTGTTCTCGAGTCATTTCACAATTTATCTAGTGTGACTGATGTAAACAACCACCATGAAATGCAAGCTAGCCTAGATCTACTTGCTCTCTCATATCCATGGAACAAACACGTGTCCTCCTGCCCCCAAACAGAAAAACAAGGCATCCAATAGCATATACTAGGGTTTGGAATAAAGCCAATGTTTTACTCGATTGGATTCATCTGCCATAAACCTCAGGTGTTCTCAGGTGCCTTTACTTATTAATCCATTGTGTTAAGTCCTGTCTGTACCCTGTGTAACCCGTACCAGAGTTCTGTGGGTTCACCAGAGGCTGTCTCAGGTATAGGATAAAGGCTGGGGAACCAAAAGGGAGATAGAGTTGATCTGTACAGAGCTTTATCTCTCTGTGTCCTCTCAGATGAGCCCCACCCAGTGTTCTTCTGTACCTCAGGTGTGAATGGGCACCGCAGGCAATCCGTGTCCCGGGGCTGCCCAAAGGGAGGCAGCAGCAGGGATGGACACAGCACAGCGGTGCCAGGCTGGTCCCCAAGAAACACAGCAGCCCAGTCACCAGAGCCAAGTGCCCACTCCACTTCCAGCACCTACCAGTCTTGGCATGGGACTCGGTGAAGCTGCCTGCCTGCATGTACAGAAAGGGGGGACAGCAGCTGCTGACACGACTCTGGACTCAGACTGTGTCCATAAGATTCAGACATTCTTTAAACAAAACCGTTAACTATGCATGAGCTGTATCAGACATTTCAGAAAGCCAGAAGAACCCACTTGCAACTCACAAGCAGCTGATGTAATTACACCTTGGTCTACACACCGTCTAGTAAGAACCATGGTGCAAAATAATCACATGCTGCCTGCTGCTGCCCTGTTTTAGCTAAAAAAACAATCACCAGTCACAATAACCCCGCTCCCATCTTCAGTTCATTCAAATATACCCGAAAATGGCTTTAAATCTGGGGTCACTGCTTCACTACAAAGGAAGGCAGGGTCTCTCTTCTGTCAGCATAAATCAGATGTTTAACATTAAGTTCACTCTTTCACATCAAATAAAAAAAAAAAAAACCAAACCCAAACAACTATTCACATGTCCTAGCAATTCTTGACAATATAACCAGTCGTGTGGCATCACCACTGAATGCCAAGAAAAAAATCTTCTTCTTCTTCATGCAAGCTATGTGAAAAACAAGTGTTTTTAAAACAAGTAAAAAAAAACCCACAACAGCAATGTGAACCATACTTTTCAATCTAATAAACACAAATTCTATAGTCAGAGCTATAGATCATAACATTCCTCATTAATTCTTCTTATTGGATTCTCAGATTTATACAGTCCTCACACTTTTTCCACAAAATAATTCAGGTAGAAAAAAGGGCAGGAAAAAAAGCCAACAAACAAAAACCCATGAGGGGCATCTTTACCCTCCACTTCCTGAACTATTGATACTTACAAGGATGGAAATTCCCTTAAAAATAAAGGGATGAACTGGTTTATCCTAACTTTGCAAAGGGTGATGCTTTAAAGAATGGGATAAATACTATGCTACCTATCACATCAAAGACTTCCACTCTGCATGCAATATTGCAATACAGAAACCAGCCATCTCCACCTCATTCATAACCCAGCTTGCCCAAACAGCTCAAAACTGACAAGCATTAAAATTGCATGGAAAGAGCAAAGTGCATTCCCTCAACTCTGATTTCATTGCAAGCTGTCAATACTCTTGGTCATCTTGGATGACTAATGTGAGACACCAGAGAGCCCAGCACGTCACCCTCCTGTCACAGCCTCTAACTTATATTTTCACAGTAACATAGCATTTCTCACTAAATATTACTAAACGAGATCCCTCATCAGTAAAAGGTAGGAACATGCCAAAAATATTTTAACATCTACCCATCTAAATATGGAAAATATTTACTTTCTCTTATGCTTGAACTGCTAATCTGTACGTAAAAAGCTTAGGTAAAAAAAAAAAAAAAACCACAACAAAGCCAAAAACAAAACCCTGCTTTGGTTCACTTGTAAAGGTCACAGAGCAAAAGGAAAGGATGGTTTTGCCTGTTTGACCACTGCTTTGCTTTTTGTTCCTCATTTGACTCTCCTCATTTGTCAGAGTATTTCACAACACTTGAGTCATGGCATGTCAGTAACTCTACAGATAAAACCACTGTATGATCTCCTTGGGAAAAACAGAACACAGATCTTTACAATACTCCGATTTGCACAGTAAGCAAGTCCCAGCTACTGAATTAGAAATAAATAAATACAATAAATAGGTTTGGTTAGACCTAGGGTCACATTACACCCTTGACACATACAGATGGCATGCTCTTCACCTGACCCAGTACCACTGACAGCCTGGCAGCCCTCCACTGAAGAACCCTTCTGTCCCAGCTGAGAGCTGCACGATGTGCTGCACTGCCCCACTGGGCATGCACACCAGCACAGTGCGTTCAGACACCTCTGAAACCCACATCAGCTGCTGGGCAGCCTGAGTGGTGCTTAAATATCTATAATTCATTACAGCTCCCCATGATTTAAACATTTTCGCATTAATAATAGAAGATACTCCAAAGATCAGATTTAAGACTGGAGTGTCTCAGAGTTACCACCAAAGGACCAAGTGGGGGGCAAATACCACATTTCATTGACAACAGGCACAGCTTTTGAAATAGACAAGAAACTGATTAATGACAAACACGAGGCCCAGGCATTCCCACAGCCAGCAGGCTGTGACACACTGCATTCTCAATCCAGCTCCAAACATTTCAGTCTGAGAGAGCTAGGTACAGAATCTCAGAGGAAATAGCTGAATAAACAGTATTAATGCATGATGGTCTTTTTTAAGTAAGTCCAAACTAAGCCAGAACCGAGAATGAAATGCTGTGGTTTTCCCATTTTCAAACATCCCTCCTTATCCAGCTGCCATCCTTTAAAGCAACCTAAATATTTTGCAGAGCTACCTTCCAGTTAAACAAACTTCCTTTAGCAGTTGGCAGTATGTATATAAAACAATGTATATGAGCAGCACGATGGGCTGATCACAGCAATGACTCACACCAGTTAGCAAGAGAACTTCCAGCTCTGCTCCAGTCTAACCAGTGCAGAACCGATCAGAAAGGTAGTTTACTATTCATGCAAGGGAAAAAATAGAGGAATACAGAACTGGCAGAGACAGCGCACACGCTCTCCTGGCGGATATCTGATAGAAGAAAGCCATCTAGCGTTAGCTCTTAGCAGCCGAAACGCTGCACAAAAGAGATGGGGAGATTGTACCGTGAAAGCTTTTCAACTTTGCATCACAAAATAATAAAACCCGTTTCCTCAGAAAACCCAGGTTGAAAGCAAATATTCAAAGTACTCGTGTGTGAGAATAACCCAGCATCAAGCACCGAACTCGTTTAGTGACCTACTTCACTAACATCGACAGCCCTGGCTGAAATTTGTCAACTTGAGAGTTGTTTCTGCCGAGACTGTCGCTACTTCCACACTCGGGCATCCCTCCATCCATCCCTCCATCCATCCGTCCCTCCATCCCTCCAAACCTCCAACTCTCCCTCCATCCATCCTCCCTCCACCTCAGCGAAACGCTGCTGAGCGCCACAGGAGAGGTTCAGAGCCAGGAAAATAAAACCCGAAGCAAAGCTAATTCAACTGACAACCATTTAACAAAGCACACAGCGCTGGGAGAGCGGGCCACATAACGCCACCCGAGCGCCGCACGGTAACAAAGAACCGACAAGGATGCAGGCTGCATCTCAGTCAGAGCAACTAAACAAACAGCGCTAAAAATCACTTCAGCAAACGGCACGGGCTAAAGCATCTTCCCCTGGGCTACCCAAACGTGTCCCCTGCCCTGTGCGCGGTCCCCGCTCCGAGGAGCGGCTGCAGCGCAGAGCTGCCCGAGCCAGCACAACTTCGCCGCGGCTGCCAGCGCTCTCCGCAGCGGGCTCGGGGAACAGAGCTCGGTGCTGCTCCCGCGGCTGCCACAGCCGCCCCGCAGGGGACCGCCGACCTCACCCACCCCCGCTCCCCGCAAACACCCCGACAACGCCCCGACAACCCCCCGGCCCCGCGGGTGTGCGCTGGGTGTCCGGTCTCAGCGCTGCTCATAAGGGAGCGAGACACCCGGCTGCGGATGGGGCAGAGAATGGGGTACGGGCGGGGAAGGGAAGAGGGGGATCCCGGTGGGGAATAGAGGGTCCCGGTGGGGAAGTGGGGGTCCCGCTGGGATGATCCCGGCGGCTCCTCGCCGTTTCCCCTGCCGCAGCCCTCCCGCGGAGCCCGGACAAGCCGAGCCTCCCTCCCCACGGCACCTGAGGGGAGGGAGAGGAGCCGAGTGTCTCTCTCCCCACGGCACTCACCTCCCAAACCCGCTCCCCAGCCCTCCCCGGGAGGGAGAGGACTCGCAATCCCGCACTCCCTGGGCACCCCGCGTCCTCTCCCCCGCCGCGGGAGCAGGCGCCGCTCCTCACCTGCCGCTGCCGCTGCCGCCCGCTCTCCGGGCGCTGCCGCCGCGGGACCCCCATGCCCCTCTGCTCCGATCCCCGCAAGCTCGTCCTCCGTGCCGCGGGACTCGGCGCCGCTCGGGGTGCCGGAGGCGCAGAGAAGCAGGCGGGAGGTCGGGGGGTCTCTGCTGGGCGCCGCTCCCTCACGCTGCTCCTCGCGCTGCTCCTCGCGCCCCCTCGCCCGCGCGCCCTGCCCCGCGCTCTGCCCGCCGCCGGGTCCCGAGCGCTCTCCGCCGG
>JAABNV010020682.1:0-13935 GCA_033439845.1 Ispidina picta
ACAAGTTGTTCCATTACCTTTCCAGGGATGGAGGTGAGGCTGATGGGCCTGTAGTTACCCAGGTCCTCCTTTTTGCCTTTTTTAAGGATTGGGACAACATTGGCCTTTCTCCTGTCTTCAGGCACCTCTCCTGTTCTCCAGGACCTTTCAAAAATGATGGAGAGTGGTCTAGCAATCACCTCTGCCATCTCCCTCAGCATTCGTGTGTGTATCCTATCAGAGCCCATAGATTTGTAGATAACCAGTCTGCTCAACTGGTTTCTAACCCAAGCCTCTTCGACTGAGGAAAGAACTTCCCCCCTCCAGACTTCATCTGTGGTCTTGGAGACCTGGGGCTCCTGGTAGCTGACCTTAGAAGTAAAGACCGAGGCATTCAATAACTCAACCTTCTCTCTGTCCTCGGTCACCAGGGCACCCACTTCATCCAGTCGCGGGCCCACACTGCTTTTAGGCTTCTTTTTGCCTCCAACATACTTTTGGAAGCTTTTCTTGTTATCCTTGATCTCCCTCGCTAGCTTGATTTCAAGGGAACCTTTAGCTTTTCTTGTTGCATTTCTGCATCTTTTGACATCCTCCCTGTATTCTTCCCAAGTGGCCTTACCCTCTTTCCAGTTTTTATATATTTCCCTCTTCAACTTAAGTTTTAGCAACAGTTCCTTGCTCAACCATGCAGGTCTCCTAATTGACTTACTAGATTTCCTGCACTTTGGGATACACTGATCCTGAGCCTGGAGGAAATGGTGTTTGAATATTAGGCAGCTTGCTTGAGCCCCCTTGCCCTCCAGAGTCCTATCCCATGGGACTTTTCCAAGCAGTTCCCTGAGAAGGCCAAGATTAGACTTTCTGAAGTCCAGGATAACAATTCTGTTTGTGGTCCTGGGTCTGCTGCCTGCAATTCTAAATTCTACCATCTCATGGTCACTACAGCCAAAAGTACCTCCTACCTTCACATCCTCTGCCAGACCCTCTTTGTTGGTCAGTACAAGGTCCAGCGTGTCTATTCAATACCATCGTGCATTTAGAAGAACACTGGTCCAGAGCTTGGAGACCTGGGCACTATCAGCCTAAACCTTTTCATCTGTTTTTGAGCAGGTGGGAATGAATTAGGAATAGGAATTTAACTGGCTGCTGTGAGGGTACTTTAGAACTTGGAAAGTATGCTGTAATATGATAGGACATCACTGTGCAGTGGGTATGGAATAGTGATGTTTCTTTTTGGAAATTTACTTTTACTTTTTTTTTTTTTATGCACTAAGTACATCCACTAAAATCTGAATAATAAATACAAGAAAATAAAATTCAATTGGTAAAGGGTAAGGGATCATTAGCCGTTTAAATTCTAATTCTATAGTAAGACACAGTTCCATACAAAGAATCTGATTTCTGTAAGCTTCAGTTTCCTAGTCAAAGAACAAGTTGAATTTACAAGCTGAATTGGCCACTGCTAAATGAGGTGGGAGATCTGGTAACAGAGGAGGCAGAAATGGCAGGGCTGCTGAATGCCTTCTTTGCCTCAGTCTTTACTCCCAGAACCAGCCCTTCCAGTCACTGGAAGTAAGAACTGTAACTGAAGAGATGAAGACACTCCGCTAGTCATTCAGGACTGGATTAGAGATCACTTAGAGAATGTGAGCTTGCACAAATCCATGGGCCCTGATGGGGAGCACCCACCTGTGCTGAGGGAGCTGCTGATGCTGAACCTCTCTCCATCATTTCTGAAAAATCATGGAGAACAGGAGAGGTGCCTTGCTGGATGCCAGAAAATCAGTACTAGAAAACAGTCAGCTCTCTAAGAAGAATCTTTCTGTATAATGTATATTCACTGCTGCATTCTGACAACACTGCAGTGAAGAGTAAGAGTTTGCAAACTGACCTGCATGCAAGCTGTGAGCTGTTCTAGCCTTGAAACTCGTAATGCGTAATACTTATTTTCACAATAGGTTTAAAAAATATGGAAGGTTTAATTTAAATTTAAAAAGAGCAAGTGTAGAGTCCTTCATCTGGGGAGCAACAATCCCTTGTATCAGTACAGGGTGGGGGCTGATCTGCTGGAGAGCAGCTCTGGAGAAGAGTCCTGGGGGTCCTGGGGGACAGGGGGATGGCCATGAGCCAACAATGCACCCTTGTGGCCAAGAAGGCCAATGGCATCCTGGGATACATTAGGAGAAGTGTGGCCAGCAGGTCAAGGGAGGTTCTTCTCCCCCTCTACCCTGCATTGGTGAGGCCCCACCTGGAATACTGTGTCCAATTTTGGTCAACCCAATTCAAGAAAGACAGGGAACTATTGGAGAGAGTACAGCGCAGGGCCACCAAGATAATGAAGGGAGTGGAGCATCTCCTTTATGAGGAGAGGCTGAGAGAGCTGGGGCTCTTCAGCCTGGAGAAGAGGAGACTGAGGGGGGACCTCATCAATGTCTATAAATATGCTAAAGGTGAGTGTAGGGAGGATGGAGCCAGACTCTTCTCAATGTCATCCAGTGACAGGACAAGAGGCAATGGGAGTAAGCTGTAGCACAAGACGTTTAGGGTAAACAAGCACAAGGAAGAACTTTTTTTCAGTGAGGGTGCCAGAACTCTGGAATGAGCTGCCCAGGGAGGTTGTGGAGTCTCCTTCTTTGGAGACATTCAAAACCCGCCTGGATGTGTTCCTGGGTGACTTGGTCTAGGTGATCCTGCTCTGGCGGGGGGGTTGGACTAGATGATCTTCTAGGTCCCTTCCAACCCTTAACATTCTGTGATTCTGTAATTACAGCTTTAATTAATGAAATTGCTTAATCAAACTCACAGATAAAGCACCTGAAAGCCCTGATTATGTACCGCAGCTCCAGCATGTCTTTGTGCTGTCATGCTGTAACTTGAGTGTGTCTTAATAAATTAGATCCATATTTTGCTCGTGATTAAATAATTCTATTATAATCCAACTTTTCTTGTTGCTAAATTACATCAGGCAAGCAAGGCAGTTCTGTAACACTTGATGGTCATAGTTAGGCAGCACCTTGTGTTTACTCTTTCACCATATAATGAAGAAAGCGGCTTAGGTTTGTATTTTTACATACTTGTTCATCATATCCTTAAGCATATGAACATCTGGGCTTTGCTATTGCCAAGAGCCTATGCAGATGTGGAAAGTAAATCAATGGGAAAAAACCCATCATGCTGAACTGCAGACATCAGAAACCATGGCTCCAAGGCTCTTGTACACAGAGAAATGAATTTGTATTTATTGATAACACATGCTATTTCTCTCCTTCATTTGTAAGGATAAAGATGTCGGTCCTGCCTTTGTGAAATGCATCAACCACCACATGTATGCTCCAAGCCAACCTGCTTTTCCTGGCAGATGAACAACACAGAGGCCCTACAAAATGGCTCAAGTAACAGCAATCTTTTCAAAATAGCTTGTGCATATTTTGTACAGACTGTTGACATAACTTATAAATCAGGGACCATGTAAAGCATAAATATTAAAAATAGCTGATAAATGAGAAAACAAATGTGACTATTCACCTTCGTATAGCTTGACTGGGAATTTCTGTTGTTTTGTATTTCTTTCTTTATATTTCTAGATTTCCCAGAATACTGTAAAACAAAGCAAGTTAACTTCAATCCAGCTTATTTAGACATACTAATAACCCCATATCAAGATGTTTTCTGTATAAGAAATTAAACTGAGTTAGAGGCCTTCTGACAGTGTGCTTTGAAAGCATAATACTTCTCATTATTCCAGTCTATACAGAATATTTCCCCCTTTCTTTTTCTTTTTTTTTTTTCTTTCTTTTTTTTTTGTGTGTGTGTGTTTTATTTTTAATCGATTTGAATGAAAAGTGGGTGTCTCAGGGTCTAGAGAGCTTGCTGGTTGTGACAGTTCTAACTTCCAACTTTCCTAGGTAGCAAGCATCACTATATATGTGAATAAAATATTCTCATGCAAGATCTAAAAGACAACCCATAATATGTATCATTTTCCAAAGAGTCAGCCTAGCTCATCTGAAGCCTTTGGGAACAACAGGCCAGCATAAATGGGTCTGAAAATCCTATACCATTATAAAAGAACTGTCAAGGTCAGGAAAAAAAAAGAAAAAGACAGCAAAATTCTGAATACAAACACACCAAAACATGTCAAAATAACTTCAAGTAAATGTAAATAGATAAATGATAAAATATTTTCAGCAATCAGCTCAATTGCTCCTTAAGGGTCACAAAAGTTTGACAGGAGCACAGAGCAGTCACTGCATCTCATGCTGGCTGGGTTGAAAAAATCAGAAGGGCACAAAAATGGGCCAGTTTATAGTTTATCTCAGAAGAGTTGTGATAAAGCAAGTTCTTGCAAGCCACTGTGATTTGCTTGCCAAGATTTTGTTGCTAGCAGCAATATTGAAGCTGCATTAAAAATATACATTAAACATTATATATATATATATATCTCTAAAATAAACTGTTGGAATCTCAAAGAAAATTTTTGGCATTTATCAACACAGCTGACTCGTCCTTTGGCATTGGACTAGGTGATTTTCTAAGTCCCTTCCAAACTCTAACATTCTATGATTCTGTGATTCTACAAAAAGCTGTTTTGAAGCAAGATGCTGAAAAAAATTTGTCAAAATAGCATTTAAAGATGGAATCTGGTAAATAAACCATATCAGAAGAGACAGAGCTGTAATGTAAGACAGTTGGAGTGCTGCAGATGCTGCAAAGACTTTTTAAATCCCAGAATTATTTCATTTCTTGTAGGATTAGTATGATTCATTTATCATTTATCTCTTACTGGCTCTGTAGGAAAACAATTCCCTCTGTAGTTGTATTAAAGATGCATGCACAGAGCCTTGCAGGGCTGCATACTGATTTGGGAAAGAAGTGATTAAGAGCATAAGAAACTCTTCTGAGCTTCAAGTTAAAATGAACAACTGAAATTCTTCATAAAAAAACTGCTAACTTTCAACAGGGCATCATCTTGGACTAAATGGTACTGCCAAGCCTGAGGTCTGAAATTCAGTGCACAGAGGTGATGGAACGTTATGTCATCCTATCTCCTGTATGTACCCCTAACCCTCTAGGACTGGCAATACCATGTACTTTGCATAATTATGCACTAATTTTCTTTCTATCTGAACCTCTCAAGAAGGCAGCAACTCAGGCTTTCAGAACATGAATAATTATCTTCTCAAAACTACATGCACACAACTAACCAATTCCCCAAATATAAGATATAAAACCAATTTAATATAAAACTTTCACTCATAAATGCTGTGATTTAATGGAAATCTCTAATTTAACTAAGAAAAGGTCCAGATACTAATTTAATTCTGCCCTCTTACCATGTAATATCAATTTCTGCAAAAGGTAGTTCCTGCTCTATTACATCCTTGCACACTAGTTTCAGAAGTAAATGGGAATGAAGGGTTTGACTGGACAAGGCTGCTTTCAACAGCCTCTAGACGACCCTGTTGTGTGGGGTCAGTGAAGTGGTTCAGTGCAACTAGAGTCCTCACACTGATTGTTCAGCATCTACGTGTGTTCATAGAGACAGAATGCATCATACTCTGATTTAGCTAAACCTTTTTCTCCAGAAAGTAATTGTTTGGGGTTTTTTCCTCAATGAAAAAGCACTGCAGGCTTAGTCAAAGCAATTTATCTCAACTTAGAAATAAACCAACTTTCTGCATGTTCATCTGGCTTTTGCTGACTTGGAATGACTCCAGATCATGCTGTGCACTCCCTGTTTTTTAAGGGGATCGATACCAATTTTGCCGGTGGGCTGTAAGACTATTTTCAGGGTGATAACGTGGGTATAAACCAGAAAATAATTTCCCATTGTGAATAAAAACATGTACAAGACAAAAATGTGCATCCCTGGCTAAGATCCCCTCTCCTCCTCAGAAGCGTTACTATTTAGATGATTTAGTGAAAGAAACAATACCTCTTGGCTTGACTATATTCAATATTATTATAAAAAATGTAATCCATAGCGAAGAGCATATGAAATGTACTGTGCACTGTCCTATTTAAAGCTACGTTTTCCACTGTCACCAAAAGCTCGAGTGCCTTGGTTCATTACTCATACTATTAATATGATTTGGCTCTGTGTGAGCTATAGAATATAACACAAGTGGAAAGAAATTGAGAGTCCTTACTATCTTAGCCAGACATGGGGAACGCACAAGAATTGTCACTTCTTATGGCAGAAACTCAAGGATCAAAAGAGGGTTTTTTTCCTGCACTAGTTTTTACCTTTACAACAGAGTGGTTAACAGAACTCCTTCAACTGCTTTTGGAAATATCTTTCATTGAAAGAAAAAGAAGTGAGAAGACATGTTTTTTCACAGAATGTTAGGGGTTGGAAGGGACCTAGAAGATCATCTAGTCCAACCCCTGTGCCAGAGCAGGACCACCTAGATCAAGTCACAAAGAAACTTCCCTGACCAGGAATCAAACCCGGGCTGCGGTGGTGAGAATGCTGAATCCTAACCACTAGATCACCTGCTGATTTTTGTGTTGGTTTTTGTTTGATTTTTTTTCAGTAACATCTCTGGGGTGAAATTCCTTGTTAAAGTCAGTGAACATTTCCCCACTGATTTCAACAGATCTCCATGTCTTATGCACATAATCTTATTATAAACTGTTGTCTTTTGCAGTCCTGGGAAACTTGCAACAAAGAATTTGACATGGTGGACATAGCACCAGTGGTTGAAAGGAAATGTGATCAGAGATTTAATCTAAAAAGGTCAGTGAATCCTGACTCTTGAAGGGTACTTCTGTGCCACCTGGAGCTCGGAAAGCTCCAGCCCCCTCCCAGGCCCATCCCACATACACTGCTTTCCTGCGTGCAAGAGGAGACTGTGCAACCTAGGCATTTTCTTCAAACCAGTCACACGTCCATAGGGCAAACATATAGGTATACGCTCATCCCAACAGAAGGCAACCCTAAAGTAAATCACCACAGGATTCTAAGGAAAACAAAGAAACAGTATTCTGTAAAGAATCAGTATTTCATATCTTATTCTTTAATGGCCCAAATTTATATATGCCTGCCTATATAATTCACTTAAAATCACATCTGTGTTCATAATCATTTGAGACAATTACAGGACAATTTAGGTACCTTTTTCTGACTTCAGTAACAAATCTTTTTGTAATAGGTTCTCAGGTTTGAAGAGTGTCTTAGAGTGAAGTATGAGCCTGCAGCCAAGATGCTGCAACACTCAGCCGCCACAGGATAAATGACTACGACCCATTGTCATTAATTTTGAATGACAATAAGTTCACATTCTTGATCGGTGCCTTGAAGGGCTGAGTAGTCCTGTGAACTAGCTTAGAGCTGTCAGCATCTGGTATAATAAATTTTACCACTCTGCAGTAAGAATGATAAATGCTTTCCCCAGTTTATGTTTCACCCTATTCCAAGGTCACTGGATTCCTCTTGGCCAAAACAAGCTATGGATTGCTTTTGCAGTCATAAAACCCAGCTCAGCAGCAAAGGCCTCTGCCACATCTTAATCTATTATGGCTGCACTTGGTACCAACCCTTGAATTGTTGACATATGGGATGTCACCTGCAGCATCCTGTATCAGAGTGCAGTGCGACCTGCCTAATTCCCACTCTTTTCTTAAACACAACAAGGAATCTGAGGGTCTGCCACTACAGAACAGTTCCAAATGTAAGATTTCCAAAGGTATATCAATAACTAACTATTCAAATAATCAACAGGTAGGATTTTTAGAAGTGTCTAGAGTTCTTAACCTACTTTTGAATACTTAGCCCCAGCTTCTTTCATATTGAAATACATTGGAATTTGTAGTGGAATGCTAACTTGCTTTTTGATGTGCTTTTAAAGTATCATGTGCTTTCCAAGGCAGACATTTGGAAGCTGGCATAATTTTACTACTTTGAAGTGAAAATTTCTGACTGCCTTGCCTTCCATGCAAGTTCCTTACCAGCCCAATACTTACATACATTTTATTTTCAGTTCCTTTTAATTTGCCATACAGGCCAGATGGAGCATTGAAGTAGAGGTAAAGAAGTTATCTTTTCCAGGTCCTTTCATGACAATACTTAAAACACCGTGACAATATAAGTTAACCTTCATGGAAGTTTGGTCACACAACCCATAAAGAAGTTATTTATACTTTAACCTTCATTCTTTCACAGATAGTAAGAGCAGCTGAAAATATGCTGTGGAAATCAATTGACAGTAGGTGTAATGAAAGGAAATGAATGATGTGACTTAAAAACTTCTCTAGCTCTAGTTTTCATCATGTAGGAGTTTTCAATAGCAGTTAGAAAGGTTCGCACTTCAGTGCCCAACTGCAGCTCAACTTTTCTGTAGTACTACAATTTGGGAGAGAATTTTAGGTTATAAAAAATATTTTTGGTAAACAATGAAACATACAGTTTAAAACTAAACAGTAGAAATGAAAAGAATTAATGTGTCACACACTATTCTGTACTGCTTTTAGTATATGCTCTTGATGAGATGGATTCACCAAAAATAACTTCTCTCCAGAAATGTAACTCACACTGCAGGTGATTGAATCTCAAAATATCTCCAATGGCTTACTTAGACATCCCTAATCTTGAAATCTTTGGGTTCCTCTAGGATTTACACCACAAACAATGAGCTCCTGTCACCAGATATTTGGGATTCTACTTAAATGTCAGGTGAAGATGTGAGAAGTTGTCTGCTGGTACAACTCCTCTATGTTTATTAGCTTCAGACAAAATTGGTGGACTTGCCCAAGTATAGCAAGGTATCCATTGTTAGAGAAAAAATAGCACTTCTACTTAAGTAATTACACACACTCTCATCTTGTTTTGGAACAATGCACTCTGAAATTCATACATATTTCCCAAATCCACAGACCATCCAGAAGCAGATTTCTGAGATAAGCAGATTCCCTATCAATGGAAAATTATTTTGACAGTATATTTTTTTCCAGTACCTTGTCATGGATATATTAATTACACACAAATTTCACTTATTAAGAGAACATTACTACTTTCACATTGTAATGATATAGAAGAGAAACTGATAGCGTTCAACTTTCAAAGTCAAAATACAAAAACTTTGTATTATCATTACTCTATATTCTTAGTATACACTTTAGCAGTCAGAAAGGCATTATCTGAGGTAACATCAGTTACTCAGGACCTCTAATCTTCGATACGATTTAATGTAAATTTACCCTTTTCTAGACACTAAGATTTCATATCAATCAATAGAAACTGATTCAAAATTGGTTAATGGATATTAAAAGCAAATGATATGACCATCACGTGGTTTCTTACCACATTAATCTGATAATCATGACAAAGATCATATTTTTTATATTCATTTTGAAGATGAATAGGAAAGTAACCATTCTTATATCTGTCGACATTTTCAATATCAGTTTGGACTCAAAGACATGAAGAAAATTGCTTTCAGAAAATACTACTTTGCTGAAGTCTTCTTTCATCCAAATGATACTTATCCTTCTTAGAATTAATAAAGCTATGAAAGCCAACTCTTATGTCCTCAATAATAATATCCTTGTGATATACTTTTCATAATAAGGAGAAATTGCATGCAGCACAGCAGATAAAAGTATGCATATTAGATTTACAATATATTACAAATTCCTTTCTGTGTCAGCATACTCTTTACTGAAAAGCTTTCCATCACTTTCATTGTGCTGATAGAATAGATTTTTAAAAAATTATAAGCAGAAAACTTTTAGGGAACTATATGCAATGTCATACCTCTGTCCACTGCTGAAGGATATAAACATCTACTTGCTATTTAAAATTACTCAACTGAAAACCTACCATATTAAATGACCTAATCAAGTTAACTCATTTATTCTTTGTTTGATTCACATTAGGCATAACACTTTGAAGTTGCAAGATAATTGCAACAGACTTCCAATTTCCCAAAGCAGTTGTGCTAAGATTTGGGTTGTTCTCTATGATTTCTAAAGAGGATGAGGAGAAGCATGGGTTCTAGAGAAGAGAAAACCCCAGGTACCTGATCCAATTTCCAGTGGAACTCTGCAGGACGAAAGGTGTCAGCTTGATCAAAGTCTTTGCGCAAGAGAAACACTAATCGACAGTTGTGCACATACAGGGCATAATGATGTCGGTTCATCTCTGAAAGGAGATATCATTAAGGTCAGGGATCTGAATCACCAACACTTTTATTTAGGTTAACATGTTTAAACACAATATACACCTAAAAGACAAAACCCAACCAAATAGAAAAAACCCAAATAATTTACTTTTCTGAATATCATGGATCATTATGTTTTTTGAGGAAGCCATCTTCCTGAAATATGCCGTATTAGTTTGTCTATTTTTATGTTTATGTTTATTAGTTTTTTTTATATTATGTTTATGTTAAGCCTTATGTTCCTTTAATAAATAAAATCCAAAATAAAATAAAAACCAGTATTTAATCTAATTTATTTCAGTGAAGAATCAGAGTTGTTTTTTCCCCAAAAAAATCATATTAAAAACCCCCCAAATTTAATTATTTTATCAGCCAATTCCTATGAAATCTACAGATGTGTTCACAGACATTATCCAAGAAGAGAACCACTTCTTGAAATGTAGGTAGACATCAATCCCCTCAATAATCTATGAAGTCAGTATTGCTTAGAGTAGCAACACAACCTCGGTAACTGTTTTTTTTAGACAAAATTAAATGATGGGAGATGGCCACACTCTACTAACTTTGTTATGCCCATTGCCTAAGACTTTTTCAATACATAGGCTTACCTGTCTTGTCAGAGTTACAGAGAATAGTCTCTTTCTCTGCTCTTAATCCTGGACTAGGTCCATGTTTCATCCACAGAGTGATGGTGAATTGGTCAGTTAAATTCTTTGGGACTATTCCATCTGGTATTTTGGCTCCTTGCTTTCCATCAAATTTAAAAATCATGTTGTTGTTATCCATCAGCAGCCCAGCTGTCCAGTTAGCTGTTGCACTGGGAGATGGTAACAGGTCAATGGCACCTGAGGAAGCTCCTGCAAATGATATACAATGAATAATATTATGAGAGACTAATGAAAAACCTGTGAAGATTAATTTACTATAAGTGAGGGTTCTGGTTCAGACTATTTTTTACTACCTAAACAATCCTTCCCTACATAAGTAATAGAAATTGCTCATACCACAGTGCATACCAAAGGAAATGTGCTTTTCAATAGGCATATGTTTATATTAGGTAAATTATGGTCTCAAAGAAGAAGTTTCATTCCTTACTTTGTCTATGCTGGCTATAAAAATCTGGACTTTTTTTTTTTTTTTTTTTTTTTTTCCACTAGAAGGAATCTGTGGGAAAACTCCAAAATAGAAGTCTCTCATATTTCTTGTTAAACTCTCATTCAGGTAGATGCTTGAGGAAACTACCTTGTTTTCACAACTTAAGATGAAGTCTGTGCTAGAGCATTTCAGTAAACAGTACCAAGCTCAACAGCTTCTACTTTATTTGCCCATATTTTTCTGAACATTTATGGGTTACTTTGGAACCTCATTTTTATGAGGTTTATGTTAATTCTGCCCTGAGAACAGCTATTGTATTATGCACTTGGGAAATATAGCTGGAAGAAATCACCCTGTTTTGGTTCTAATAACCAGCATCCCAGCAGCTGCTCAACCATGGACGTACATAGACCTGGAACAATACAAGCAGGATGTGTCTGTAGGTGTGCCCAGAAAAGTCTCATCATGCTACTGCTCTTCTGAATGCTGATCCCCTTCTAATGCATTTCCAGGATGATGAAGGAGCCACTGCATTAAGCACAGCTTTGGTCCAAGACCCCTGAGGTACCCCTCACATATTGAAGTGCTTGTTTGAACAAGCAATTTACAGAACTGGCCCCACCTCCTTGCCCCAGTCTGCATGTTCATGCTGTAGACTTTGTGCCAGGATAAGCACATCCTGATGCTGCTTGCTGAGTTGATCTTAGCTGCAAGATAACCATCCAAACAAAACCAAGCCCAAATTACTTCTTTTCAATCAGAGCAACAACTTCCTCTGAGCCTCCTGAAGTTACACAACATAGGATGGAGAGTGGGCAGGATCTACCCTCTTCACTGTAGCACAGCCTTGAGTCTGATACACAGTGTTTATTTATTTCAGTTTCCCAGCTGCCACAGGTGAGAATTAGCAATCACATTATTTTCTATTATATCTACATTCAGAAGGAAAAGACACCACCATAGCCACCTTTCTCTCCTTAACTGATTTATTTTTTTTTAGTGAGATTTATTCTGGATTTTTTTTGCAGTCCAAATTGTGCCTTTTATACATCCTTTATTTTTAATTATTATTAGATGACAAAGTGAAAAAAACGCTTACTAAAGTGCTTTGAGGCAGACCACTAACAACTTCTTGACTTCAAAATGACTCAAGCATAGTTTAATCATTTAAACTGCCCACCTTGACTGTCAGAGTGAGTACAAATCACCAGGTTGTTGAAAAGCAGACTTAAACCACCAGTCATACAAAAAAAAGAATTTTAATGCACTGTCCTTAGCTTCTGATTTCTCTAGATTCCCAATAGAAAAATGAAGAAAAGAGCACAGATCTATAAATTAGATCCTTAATTACAGAGGGACAGTCTTGCATTTTTATATGGCACAGATGAATATTCATCTGCAACCACTCAGTTCTGCACTCTCTGCAATCACACATTGCTTTACTGGTAGAAAAAAAATCAAGGTTTTCTTCCTTTTCAGAGAATTTAATAATCCAATCATTAGATACAGTAAGGTCATTTCTGTGAGAAAATTAATTTGTAGAAATAATTTAACCTGCTTTTAAAGGAGTTCTCTCTACGTTAAGAATGGTAATAAACACTAAATACCAAGTGTAAGCCAGTCCAAATGTAATTCTGATGTCAAGTTCATTGTAATTTATAGCTATTTTATTTAAGTCTAATTACAAGTTTCTATGTGTTCTTCTCCATGAGGATATGGGAGCTGTGGACAAAAAAAACATTTTTCCAGAACTGAATATTTTTCCCCCATTTACATGTACTTTTTACATTCTATTTTCTCAAGTGCTATACATTCTGTTTCTCCAGGGATGTGCTGAGTAAACCCGGAGGTTCAGCAGTAACGTTGGCAGCACCACTGGCCACCTGCTCAAAGGCTGTCTCACCTACAATGGCGGTGATAGTCCTGCTGAAATGTTTTTGATCATCCTGTTTTCCACAAGCTTAGGCCTACACATAGCACAGATTTAAAACACAGTCCAATTTAACATTGGACTAGTATTGCGAAACATCTAGTTTATTGCTAAGAAAGAAATCATTCAGATCAGTGGAAGGTACCTACTTTCACTCCTACACTTGAAATTGTAATATTGTTGGATATAGTTACCATTAGTATTCGATGCCAATGTAATTGCTTGGTTCACAGATTCACAGATTCACAGATATTAGGAGTTGGAAGGGACCTAGAAGATCATCTGGTCCAACCCTCCCGCCAGAGCAGGATCACCTGGAGGAAGTCACACAGGAACAGATCCAAGCGGGTCTTAAGTGTTTCCAGAGAAGGAGACTCCACAACCTCCCTGGGCAGCCCCTTCCAGAGCTCTGTCACCCTTATTGAGAAAAAGTTCTTCCTTGTGTTGACCCTAAACCTCTTGTGCTCCAGTTTGCACCCATTGCTTCTCGTCCTGTCATTGGATGACATGGAGAAAAGTCTGGCTCCATACTCTCTACACTCACCCTTCACATATTTCTAGACATTAATGAGATCCCACCTCAGTCTCCTCTTCTTCAGGCTAAAGAGCCCCAGCTCGCTCAGCCTCTGGGTGTTCCACTCCCCTAATCATCTTGGTGGCCCTGCGCTGGACTCTCTCCACTAAATCTCTGTCTTTTCTGAACTGGGGTGTCCAAAACTGGACACAGTACTCGAGGTGGGGTCTCACCAGTGCAGAGTAGAGGGGGAG
>JAABNV010020682.1:50589-63049 GCA_033439845.1 Ispidina picta
GGATGACCATGAGCCAACAATGCACCCTTGCAGCCAAGAAGGCCAATGGCATCCTGGGATGCATTAGGAGAAGTGTGTCCAGCAGATCAAGGGCGGTTCTCCTCCCCCTCTACTCTGCATTGGTGAGGCCCCACCTGGAATACTGCGTCCAGTTTTGGACACCCCAGTTCAAGAAAGACAGTGACCTACCGGAGAGAATGAGTGTAGAGAGGATGGAGCCAGACTTTTCTCAATGTCATCCAATGACTGACAAGAGGCAATGGGAGCAAGTTGGAGCACAAGAGGTTTAGGGTAAACACAAGGAAAAACTTTTTCACAGTGAGGGTGACGGAGCCCTGGAATGGGCTGCCCAGGGAGGTTATGGAGTCTCCTTCTCTGAAGACATTCAAGACCTACCTAATGCGTTCCTGTGTGACTTGGCCTAGGTGATCCTGCTCTGGCAGGGGGGTCAGACTAGATGATCTTCTACGTCCTTTCCAACCCCTAACATTCTATGATTCAGTAGTTCTGTAAGTGAGTCACTTTATGTTCATGGAAGCCTTAAGTCCTGATGCCCATGCACATGGCAATGACTGACAGTGGACTGAATCCAGTGGAAATACTCTAATTGATTTCAATATGGAGCAAACCAAGCGGTGGACACACATTTCAATTCAATCTCTACATCAAAATATCCCTGGTTTTATTTATTATCTTTTCCTTTAATTTATTTTAAATCTCTGTTACTTTTGGCGTAATTTGCATATCTAAGAGTTAAGACTTCCGTGGAAGATAGGAGAGGAATGAACTTAATTGGAGATACAACTTTGCAGACCCAACCCTTTAAATGGTTTATAATGTGGATGCTTCTGTACCTCATTTTGGAGCAAATAAGATACCACATTAAAAACAAAAACAAAGCAAAACCAACCAACCAAAAAAAGAAATTTAGAAGGGTTTCAATGGAAAAAGGCAATCCCTTCCTGAGTGCTGGCACAATTCGTGATTGCTAACAGCAGAACTGTCCTCAGCTAACAGAAGCCCAATAAAACTAAACGCTGTAGCACAAAATGAACACACATCTCTGTTCCCAGATGCTGTTCTGTATATCGCAGATCTTGCTGAGAGAACACATTCTTTATCTACTTAGTCTGTATTCCTTGCCCATTCCCTTCACTCTAGAGAGTGAAGTCCAAAGTTTATTTTCTACGCTTTAGAAGCTATGACTGAAAATTCTTTGCATTTTAATGTTTAGTTTGAATTTAATGGAATGAAGAATGCAACTATTAAAATCCAACATGTGCAATATAAAGTAATAAAAACGTAATACCATGAAAATTGCACAATAATAAATCATTTCAGCAATTTAGGAAGTGCAAATTAATATCTACATAGTTTCTATTTAATTGCTCCTCAACAATGTAATGAAACAAACTATATTTGCAGTTTCCGAAGTAAATTAAAATAGTAATTTGAATTTATCTTGTAGGAAACACGAAGTATTTCATCAAGATATGCAGTTATTTCAAGTGGTTAACATTAGACACTATCTTGTGTTATTTGCATTTACACCATCTTGGATGGACAAAGAGAATCTGGCCAGGTGTGGCAGCACTACTGGGTGCATGCTTGGCTCTGGGAAGCAAACACTGCATTGGCATAATGTTTAGAACAGGCATTTACTCAACTTTTGGTTGACAAATGGTTTTCTGGGAGAAGGAATTGTCAGGGCACTTGCAGACAACAGTTTCTTTGTTAGCTTTTCCTGTGCATTTTGGAACATTCTGATTTTATTTAAAAAACGATCTTTTTTCTCTGTCACTATAAGGCAAAGTTGTTTTCTATAAATTACAAATAATGGCAATGTTACCTGTATGGTTTGTTGTCTTTACTCAAAACTCATACCTTCTTGCTCTCATGACACAACTGTTTACAGTTTCTGCTCCTATTAGCCCTTGAGCACATAACTAGGACTGAGTGAACTCGATTATGCTGCCTCTTGCGCATAATTAAGAGGACCTGTTTATAAAAGCCTTATTTCTAGATACATTGAGTAAATGCTGACCCTCTGGACTTCACTGGCACCTGCAGGTGGTTACAAAGCCCAAAGACCAATGCATCTGTCATAACTGGACTCAAGCAAAACAACGTGATTGTACAAATACCTTTAAGGGCACAGTTTGAAGATAGCAGGACCATACAATTTTCAGTGAGACACCAAGGGATCTTCAGTAAATCTTTAGAGAAAACATTTTGCCTCTGCAAGATGGGTCTGAGTTTATGGATGCAACAATTAGAAAAAGCTTATGATTCATGCACAAACAGTGCACTTCCTTAAGAACTCAATTCCTCTTTCCTTAATCTAGAACTCTGTTTTACAACTTTGGCCTTTTATTATTTTTTTTTTTTTTCCCAAAATATGCACTTTAACCAGTTTCTCACTGGTTAAACTGTTCATCCTGTGGAAAGAAATATTTGCTTTTCTGGTATCTCACCCATCCAGTGATCTCTGTCCCTCAGGAGCCTTTCCAACGTCCTTCTATCATCACAACCAGACAGGAAGTTTATGGTATAAAAAAACATTACAAAAGTGTCTGAGGCCCCAGAAAAGGAAGAAAACACCTAGAGATGAAATAACACAGGGAAGCAGCCAGGCTTTGTCAGCAGGACAGAGCTGCATGCAATCAGGTGATGGAGCCACCTTCACAAAGCCTAACAAACACTGGCCCACAATTGCCAAGAGAGTGGGTAGATTGCCCATCCCTGGCACCATTGCAGTTGAGGTTGGCCGCAGCTCTGAGAAACCTGCTATGGTTGCAGATGTCCCTTCTCAGAACAGGTGGTTGAATTAGATGAGTTTTAAAGGTGTCTTCCAACCAAAACCATTCTATGAGTCTATGAAACACCTAGGAACAACTTGGATTGAGGACCACAAATTGCCCACTCATATACCCACTTGTTTTCTTGGCTGCTTTGTGGGGCACTAGGTACAGTGATGTCCTGTGGACCCAATGCAACGTGGCACTCTCAAAGAGGTAAATCTCCCCAGAATGAATTTCTTCAAACAATCTAAAAGGGTTAATGAAAAACAGGCAGCCTCAGCTGTCAAAAAAGCCCAGCAACAGCCCTCGTCATCCTCCCAGTGTTGTAACATAATTAGCACATTATGACTGTCAAAATTACTTATCCAGATACTGAGATAACTCACTTGGAAGATTATAGCTACTCAAACAGCCGTAATTGTACAGAGACAAGCAACCAAGTAACCCTTGAATAATTTTGAGTATTATAGGTCTGATAAATGAGATGATAATTAAAGCACTTATTTTTTACAAGTTGTGATTTTCAAATTATCAAGTATGTCAACTTTTATACCTACAAACCACATTCTATAAATGGGGCAAAAAAAAAATGCTTCCCAGCTGTGGCACTGCTACCACTTTGTGTGCTGCCAACTGGAAGTAATCTTGTTGCATGACATGGGATGTAGTAGCTCCCTCTCCTTGCCACCACAATTATGGTGATATTTAGAAACTGTGTGTGTTCACGTGCGCATTGCAGAGACATAGCAGAAAAATACCACCCATTACAAAAACATATGAAAAAGCTGAGCAGCAGATGAACCTTTGGTACCAGCTCATTAACATTAGGTAAATCAGTGACACCGAATAATAACTGAAACTTTGATTAACTATGTGACATGCTTAGTAGGTCTTTTGAAGTATTTTCTTATGGTTTACTTTCCACAGTGGAACAAAGGTGGAAACAGGCAGGTATTTACACACATGCTGCTTGCGTGGCTGCCCTTGGCTTTAGTCCATTGCTTCAGAGATTCTCCTTTCTTCTTTCCATGGGGGCAGTGGATGGTGATGAGGCAAAAAAAATCAAATTTCTTTTTAAAAAATGTAACATATTGTTGTTTCTGACTTTCTGTTTTTATATTCCATCTACAAGGCAATATGATAACAGAACTGATAACTCCTTTTGTTTCTAATGATGAACTTGATCTCTCACTCACTTCAGTTTATTCATAGCATTGCACCACTGACCTCAGAAAACTGTTCTCTATTTTTACAGCTGTAAGGGAACAAGAAAAAGCACAACAATCCCCAGTAAAAGCTGCAAATGAGTCATTTTGAGTGGAAATTACAGAGTATTTATGCTTTTTTTTTATGTGAGCAACACAACAACATTTATTGTTTTAATAGGACATATACATTATAAATGTAAAAAACTATACAAGTGTCTTACTGTGTAAATTCACTGGAGACCTCAAAAGGATAATTTAAGAGTTATTTTTACCACTAGTACTTCAATATATAAACCAAGGATACATTAATATAACCACACCCATAAAGTGACCGCTGGCTGTGACACAGGAATATTTTCACAGAGTATCCAGTGTCTCCCCTAAATTATATTTTCTTAGCCTGAAAACAGAAGTAAAATACAGTCACAGAAAATATCTTTTTAAGTACAACCACAACACTACTTTGATAGGAGTTCTGGAAAGATTTTTGACAGACTGTGCTATGAAGCAATGAGAGATCACTTTGTCTTCGTTCATAAGGCAAAAACAATAGAAAATTAACCAGCAACTGTTCAGGTAATACTGTTTATAAAACAGTGGAAGCACTGATTCAAGGTCATAAGAATAAAGTTCAGCCTCTGACAAAACTGATAACTTAATATATACTACACAGGTGGAGTGACAAAAAACATTTTTCATTATTACATCATTTCTTTGTTGTCCACAGAGGAGCCCCATTAAGTCAAGAGCAGCCAATACCAAAAACATTTAGTCACAATCATCCCCACATACTGGGTTTCTGCTACAGACTGGCACTGTTGGTAGCAGGACAAACAAGGCTTCAAGCAGACACATGTAACAATTATGACTTAAAAGAAAAAAATACATCTATTCAGCAATTTAGAGTGGCTTTCTGGATTCTGTACTAAAAACGTTACTAACATGGGAGAATAAAGACTTGTTTTGAATCAATTATGTAAGTTCCTCACTCCATCTGTTTTAGAAACATTCTATCTACATGAAATTGCATTAGGAAGAATAGTGCCACATGAGACAAATAAGAAACAAAGTAATGCTGAAAGCAAGCCTTGCAATGAAATACCTGAGGGGTCTTTCAGTGAACAATAAATAGGTTGTGAGGTTCCTGCTTCCAGACTGGTTTAGTATAACTCAAAATCTAGGTAGAAATTTAAACTGTAGATGACAGTGAATTTTTGAAAGCGCCTGTACTAAAAACAAAGAAGAGGGTGGTTGATGGAGAAAAGGGCAGAAAACATCAAAGAATGTTGCGTAGTTTCATCACTACAGGCATCACTATAGCCATCAACAGCCAGCCTGCAAAATCTTCAATCAAAAAGGACAGCAACTCTGTCTACAGATTAGGGATTCAAGTTTTAAATGTTTCACTTCAGAATAAGAATTTTTTTTTTTCTTACATGCTAAATTAACCATATTTAAAATGAAAATTTCTGAGGCACAATAAACACTGGAGCTACATCTTCAATTTTACAGTGTCATTGTTCATGCAATGATTTTCCTTTAAAATACTTTTAAAGAAGTACCTAGGGTTGATCATAAAAATCTATGTAGTACAAGCATATTTCTTAAGAATTAATTTTGTTTAAAAATTTAAAAAACACAGTGATTAAAGATCAAATGGATTATGTTGCTCACAGTCCTAATATTTCAAGATGCCATTTATAAAGACGGGCCATAGACCCTCATTTGTTTTGTTCATAACTTTATAGTCTGATCTCAACTTCTGTTATGACTTCTACTGTGTTCTCTTTCTCAAAACATTGTACAGGCTGTTGAGTCTCCTTCTCTGGAGACTTTCAAGACCACCTGGATCTGCTCCTGTGTGGCCTGCCCTGGGTGATCCTGCTCTGGCAGGGAGGTTGGACTAGATGATCTTCTAGATCCATTCCATCCCCAAACCAAAGGCACACAAGCTGTGTTAAAAGCTGTTTTGTGCCCTCTTCCCCTGCCACTCCACCCACAACCCCTTCAGTATTCCATTTATTGCAATAGAGGTTTTAAAATGGGACCCTGAACTACACTATCCAAATTTGACCCGGTTTTCATCTTATGAGGAAATATATATTTGGACCTGTTTAACAAATTTGGCAGGGACACTGAGATCCAGGTGCAGAGAATATGAAGCATGTATTGCCTGGGCAGGACTTGCTATGAAATTTCATATTCTAATCTGCAGAAAGCTTTAGGTTTATACTAGACCTAAGAACTGGAATACAGGTTCTTGGTTCTTCCTGACATTTTCTAACTCTGACATGCTTAAAATTCTTCTAATAACTTGCCATAAAGGAGAGCATTGTGAAAATATATAAGCTAATGCCTTATGATGGACGCATCAATCCTCACTGTTTATTGCAGAGCACAGTATCTCAGGTCATTTTTTCATGCAATGGCTGCAGTCAGAGCACTCACCAAGATCGAAAAGTTAGCCAGAACTAATTCTCAAGTCTTTATGAGGTGATACCTTTTTTAGGGCTCTCACAAAAGAGACCCCTAAATGTGGTTATATGGGAAGTGTGGGAGCACATCAAAGATCAATCTTTCTTACAGTCTTGCAGTGGCTAAGATACTAATTATACAGCCCTACTATTCTCTCCTCTGGATGACAGGATGATCACAGTGACCTGGCAGCCTCACTCCCTCTTAGCAAGTGAAGTTTTAATAAGGTACATCCTTTCTTTCTTAAAAAAAAACAAGCACAAACCAAACAAATGGAAGCTCTTAACATGAGAAAAAGGATCAGAAAACCAGTTTAAAACTGCAAGGAAAGGGGAAAACTAACCATTCCCACTTGATCTATTCAGTATCAGGTTCTTTGCATAATAGATTAAGCAGACACACATCCCCACACATATTGGGGATTTTTTTGGTAGTCTTTTTGATATGGTGTTTGATTTATCAGCATAACCCTCTCTGCCCCAGCTACCTAGCTTGTCAGATCAGACACTCCTTTCTCTAATGACAGCCAAAGGATCTAAAGAATGAAAACAAGGACAAGAGATGGGATGGCTGATTGTATACAGTGAATAGCATGAAATTGCTTTGTGTGGATTGCTTAAATTATTCAAGTCCCTCTTCCGTTGTTCACAACAAAGCTTTCCTTCCACAGCAGCTTTATGGTACCAATGTAAAAGCAGTATATACAAATAATGGGGCAATGTAGTTTAACTGAGGATTTAGCTGACTCTCCAGAAAGCCTGACTTCTTTCAGTACTTCATATTCTAACCACAGAGTTGTGTTTGAATTTAATAGAAACAATGTCTCTCATACCTAAAGTCCTGAATCAAAGGAATTTACTTGCCTATTCCAAAATGATTTTGCTCTCTGTCAGCATTAACTCAACATCTGAACTTTACCATTAGTTTTCAGTCTGCTATAGCTGACAGAAGTGTAAGGTACTAATAAACAAGCAAAAGTAGGTGGAAACAACACATGGGATATAGACACAGCTGAAAGACTCTGATAACCCATTTTCTCCTTCAACAAGTCTATCCTGTTCGGAATAAGAACTCAAGCACATTATGGCTCTGAAAATATGAAAGATGTTGTGGGTTTTTTTTTTTTTATCTCCTGAAAAACATTCCTAGCTCAAATGTCTAGAGAGACAATAATCATAAATGATATGACAGTTTCTTTGTTATGATACAGTATTTTTTGTGCTGGTTCCTCCCCTGTCAGTTTGTGGTGGGTTTTTTTGTTGTGCTTTTTGTGTGTGTCTTTTGTTTGTTGGTGGTTTTGTTGTTGTTTGGTTGGTGGTTTTTTGAGTTTTGGTTGGTTGGTTTTTAAATTTGGTATGAGTTTGTTATAAAAAGAATAAAAACTGTTGATGTCTAACGTCCCACTACTGAATTCATGGGATTAATATCTGGGTATTATAGATCTGTAAGGCAATGTTCCCTTTTCAATTTTAAAATTATTATTACTAGGATGTATTATAATGGCTGTATAAATTGCTTCATAGTTGTCAGACTAGTTTCCTATCTCGAAACAGCCACCAAATAGGGCCTGAAGTAGGAATGTAATTTAAAAGCTAGTTTTCTGTGTAATACACATATGCAGCTGCCTTGACTATATGTAGTCATAGATCTTAAAAAAAAATAATTAAATAAATAAATTCACAACCCTATGAAAAATATCCTTAAGATTTCTTTTTAATCAACTTTCAGCCTCCAGCTAGTGTGGATATAATGTCCTCTTTAATATTACCCAAGGAAGAATGAAATACATTGAGAGGTTTTTTTTTTCAGATAGAACAGAATAACTTTCTTTAAATAATGTTTCGATATTTTGCTTTAAATATAGTCATACCAGCAGTAAAGACACTTTATCAGTTCAGTTACTCCAGAGTAACTTTTCAGAATAGATTTCTGTTTATAGTAGCCTTTATTTTCTGGTTGTCTATAAGCTTTCCTAGCTAACACTTTGATGTTTTTAAGTAATTTATCCATAATCCTCCATAAAAGACTGTAAGAAGTATTTTGTAGAATAGGAAGTAAAATACAGCATCAATGACACAAAATTAAATGAAGCCACTAGTGAAACAATGAATTCAACCTGAATCATTGTAACCACAACTGCCTTTTAAAACTGCTGTTTGTTGCTATTTCAGAAGAAATGCCCTTAAAAAAAAATAAATTAAAAATTATTGTCTCACCTACTGTGCTATGGAAATCTCTGGTCACAGAAAGCTTCCCAGGAAAATAAAAATCTTTCCTTATCACCAGGCTTCCTTAGACCTCAAGTAGGATATTGATTGGAAAGACAAAAATAATATATTTATGACAAAGAGGTGCTTGACCCAAAAAGACCACAGTACATTCATGGACTTCAGAGATTTTGTGTAATAGTCAGCTGAGTAAAAATGGTAGCCCCAAAAATACAAAGAACAAGATGAAAGAAAAAAAGGTGTTCCACAGCACTGTTAGAGAGCAGAAAGTTTTTGCAATATTAGTGGCACATTTTTTATGTACATGGTCTATACATTGCACAATAACAAGTTCTGTTTAAAAAAAATAACTTAAAAAAAAAAAAAACAAGAAAAATTTCAGAAGAGGAAGGTATGAAAGTGAAAATATGAAGATAAAAAGTGAAGAGAGGAAGTAGGAAATTAAAAGTATTTCAAAATAACTAGGGATTTTAATCTGTCACTTAATTAGCATCTCCATAATGAAAAAAATCCTGAGCTCAAATATGCAATGCATTAGGTGAAAACTATGCCCAGTTTAAAAATTACAGTGTGGAAAATTTAAATTTTTTTCCATCTCTATGCAATTTAGCTTGCACAGTAATATATATTTTAATATGCCTCATGATTCAGCTTCAAAGGAGTTTCTTCTGGAAAAACATATGAGAACTAGATGGAATGGAAACATAATGAAACTCTGCTATGCCAAAATATACATAATTCAATTAGCACACATGGCTGATATCTCAAAACAAATGAATTGCAATGCCCAATATGCCTTTAAAACAAGATTTATACTAAGCCATTTTAAAAGGAACAGTTAATGATCCCAGTAATTCACAGATGCTGTTTTAGTTGCCATTCATTTAGTGACATGACAGGCTGTTCTTTACTATATGGAGACTGACTTTAACATGTGTTTTCCATTAGGCAGGAAAAGGTTAAGTAGCAGATTTATATGGATATTTAAAATCAAATTATGTCGCAGAAAGTCAGTCAATATTTGACAGGTACTGTTCTACAGTTCCACTGCCACTGTGTTTTGGTCCACTGGCAATAATCCACTGCATTTTGAAGATGACAGAATGGAATCTTCTTGATCTTTTTGAAAACCTGATTAGTGGAGCTTAAATGTATTTTAAAAGAAACAATAAAAGGAATATTCACATGGAAGATGAAGAGATGGGGAATCATACTTAAATCATAATGAATCACAGTTCAAAATTGCTTTCTGCAACTCCACTGTTGTATTGGCATACTGAAAAAATCTTCTCAATGCAGTTTTCATACAAGGTATCATGTAAGACTTCATGCTGTCCATAACCCACTGAGATGAAAATGAACAGTCGCTCTGTGAGCAGTGTAAGGGCAGTTGAAATACCTGCCACTTTCTCGCATTTAGCCATTAGAGGGCTCTGAATGCAGAGTCATCAAGTTTTGCAACACAGTCTGGGAGGATTGGTAGACTGAAAGGATGTTTTAGCATCCGTCTTTTCGAGGGTTCATGCAATACTCAAAATAAAATTGGATTCAGATTAAAAGGATTCCTTGCAAAGTTTTGTCACTGCAGTAAGTCTCTGGCTGAAGTTCAAACCAAGTTTTTCTATAGAAATGCCAAATTTTTGTTATGGCTGACTTCTAACTATGAAGTTAACAAAAACAAACTGAGGTGGTTGTAAGACCTCATTCACACAGAAATTTAGCTGACATCATTCATTAATTCCTGAATTCTGTTGAAAAATTGAGTTATATTTAAGTGGGATGTGATCTCAAGGAACCTATGTGTTAGGAATAAGGTAAGGTTTAGTATTTTAGTCAAATTACTTACAGTTACCCAGCATCTACATTTCTGCTTTCATAAACAATTGCACAAAAAGATTATGAGGACAGGGGAGGATACAAGAAACACACAGGAGTAGTCAGTACCAAACTGCACTTCACTAGAAGATCTAAGCAGCCTCTGTTTTTGGAAGGCTTTTCTCTGAGATTCTGAATGTAAGAGGAATTGCTGGAGAGGGAAAGTAGGAGAGGCACATCTCCTCTAACCAAAGCAAACTGAGAAAGATCTATAGAGGCTGCCCCTCAAGAGTTCAAAACAACTTCTTCTAACTTTGGGTTGTGATTTTGGAAATAAAGCAAACCTGAAAGAAGGGTAAAGGACTTGGGAGACTAAAGCTTATTCTCTGTTCCTGGTAGAAAGAAAAGCAAAGCAGCTTCTGTATGACTGGACATCTTTAGTTCCATAGTGTGATTCCAGACCAAAATCACAACTGTCCACAAATATTGCATCAAAATTCCCCAGGCATGGAAACACATAGGACCTAAGTTGCCATATTTTTCAGCTGCCATTAAAAACAAGTTAGTTACTGACAGAAGCAGTAGATGAGCTTAAAGTTCAACCCTGTATTTTTAACCCAGCAGAGTAGTACATGCTTATGAGAATGTCTAAGTCCCTCCAAAATGACAGAAAATATGTACCTGCTAGTAATGGTAAAACTGTTTTCTTTCCAGTAGGTCTTCATAATAAATAATATTGAAATGTTACATGTTTTTAAACCATGACAAATCTGATATATTCCCTCCATGCTGAAATATATCACTAAGGGGTCATTTTTCCTGAATAAAACTGCATGAGAAGATTATTTTGATACTACTGAGATGCCTTAAAATCAATAAATAAAACCACAGTATGATATGGCCAGAAATTAAAGTGCATGATTGTTGGAAATGTCACGATACAACCCTACATAATGGGAAATATTTTTCCTCTGTAATTCATTAGCTCCTGACACACACCACTATTGTAATAATTTACATATCTCTCGTTACTTAAAATCTGCAGAAATAAGCTATGAATACCTTAATTGTTTTTTGTTTTGCCAGATGATATTGAACATGAAAAGCAAATGGGAACATAGTTATTTAATGACAGTAAGTGTGATCTTTTTGTCCTAGCAATGGTTGCCTGCAAATGCCTTTTAAAAAGCAGAAATAGAACAAAAAAAAAATATTTGAAAGATGTGATTTTGGGATTTTCCAAAAACCTCCTGAAATATTTATTTGTTAACTATTCAAAAACATAGTAAACAAACAGTTTGCAAATTACTAGGATGATAATGTTCTGCCTTTGTTTAGATAGCAGAAAAACAAAGATAATTCTGAGATGGAGTTCATGTTTTCTGATGGATAAAAAAGGACTGAAAAGACCTTTTTATAATAAGGAATAAGCTTTCTTTTCTGTCATTATACAATCAGTTAAATCTATAAGCAACAAAATGTACTAACAGCAGTCTTCCCTTGCCCCTAAAGGCGTTCAATGATTTTATGATGGGAGACAACAAAAACAGGATTTTTTTTATTTAGTTAAAAGAGAGGAGGAAAGAAATCTTTTGAACTTATATAAGCCACCTGTAAAACAATCTCACAAACCAGAAGTTTACTATCTGAAAAAAGCCCCATAGATAAATGTGAAAATACCAATAGCATTATTTACTTACCTATAAAACGTGTGTCCTGCATACAGAACTATCTGATTGAATTATCTTTGTGTTTTGCCTGTACAGATATCCTTTCCTTCTCCAGCAGTTAAATCAATCTGCAAATATACTGTCATCTCTTTAATGCCACTGCTTCAGCATATGGGACCACATTTCATAGATTCATAGATTCATAGATTCATAGATATTAGGGGTTGGAAGGGACCCAGAAGATCATCTAGTCCAACCCCCCT
>JAABNV010020682.1:116133-131582 GCA_033439845.1 Ispidina picta
GGAAGATTCTGAGATGAGAGGGAAAAAAAAAAAAAAAAAAAAAAAAAGTTTTCTACCTTTTTAAAAAAAAGAAACAAAAAACCCACATGCTGAAATGCAAAGTTTAATCTTTCACTAAGTACACTGGGATGAGTCTTAGAAAAAATACAAATAATATTGAGGCTTTTAGAGAAGATGTTACCTCAGAAATTAATGGTTTTCTATTTCATGGCCTTCTGTCCTTTTCCAGAATCCAATATGTGAAGAAAAAAATGGGTCACAGTTTCAATTTTTAATGTTTGTTTCGAATAAATGCCAATATCTATTTTTTAATCTAGTAAATTTTATTTCTGAAAGCTGATAACTGTTTCTAATTTAAGTTCACAAACATAAAAACTTCAGGTATTTATTTTACTTATGCAAAGTTATCACAGTGCAGAAAAACATTTTGTGAACTCATAATGGTGGTCCCATATGAAGAGATATAAGCAAGAATACAAGTCCCTAGTAGCAGCAAGCATTTAGATGAATGCTTTCCTCTGATATAAAATACTCTAAACTGAAGAATTTTGAAAGTGTGTACGTAACACCACCCTGCAAAAAAGGCCACTGACCTTCCCTTTCATATGTCATTTTCAGATTCTGAGACATTAGCCTAAACATTCTTCTTGCCTCTATTCAGACTGTCTCCAGATACAGGGTCAAACTGATAAAATTGAAGGAAAAAGAAAATCTTTATTCTACCAGATACTGAAAAAAAAAAAAAAAGAAGTATTTCCTTCAAGTAAGTGAGTCAATTCCTTTATAGGGCTTATTATAAAATAGCAATAACTGTTAAAAATGAGTGGTTTTTGCAACACAAAGGAGATGGCAACATATATCTAAGTTAAAAAACAAACAACAAAAGAAACAAAAAATAACAAACCAAAAGAGTGCACTTCCTTTATTTCTCTTGACACAGATGACACACAGATTGATTTATTAATTAAGAATTTTAAAGCAGTAAACACACAAATTAGGATCACAACTGAGATATTAATAAAATGAAAACATAGTAGTCTACATCTGTTTGGAGGCATAAAAATAAAATATTGAGAGGATGCAATAAATATTGTATCTCCTAATGTTTTGATCCTCAAAGTGTTTTTTTCCTTTCCTTGTGTGCATTACAAAATCTACTTTCCATATGTAGTATAACTGAAATGTAGAAAAGAGGTCTCCTCTCTTTAGGCTTAGCTCAAATGCTAATTGTTTTGTTCAAATGCTCAAATACTCCTTGAGCCTTTTTCTCTGATTGGTTCTGCTTTACATTTGAAGTTTTCTTAGTTGAAACATGTTGCTGTTAAAGCATTCTATGATTCAAACTCACCATCAGTGGTATCATCATCATTAAGGTTTAACTAACATTGAAATGCAGTTTGTAAATAATTCAAGTTTCAGCTGAAAGATGCTTTCAATCATTTAATTTCAAATAGTTCAATTTCATACATTTGGAGCATTTTCAGCCTATCATTCATTTTTTATTAAAAATAAAATAACGATACAATTTTCATATTCACATAAGCAAAAAAAACAAACAAACAAAAAATTAAACAACAACAACAAACAAAACAAAACCAGAAACATGAAAAAATGGACTAAATTGAGAAAACATGCTACCATGGAAAAGAATATAAAGATTTCTACCTGACCTAAAAAGAATCCTCAAAATCTAGAGCTCGGCAAAAGTAAGAAAACTTCACCTCAAGTTTTGATGTTGTCAAAAAGAAAAAAAAAATAATCTGAAAAGTGAATAGATGTGCTGGTGCATAAAATGTCAATATCAAAGCTATTTTCCAAGTGCTACTAGACCATCAAGCTGTACAGAAGAGGTCACATTTTTAGCTCCATGGATTGAAACCCATGCCACTAGAAAATTATTAATGGTTCCGACATCTCAACAACTGCTCTATTGCATGAACATACCTTCATGCTTTTTACAACAGTTATAAACTACTTTTTTCCCTCCCCTAGGATTTCTAGTGGGTTTCTAAATGGAACATTTACCATACTAATACTCATTTCTACATTGTTTACCAATAATTGACACACAAGTAAGATACTTGAAGAGCTCTATAAATTTTATGAAGCATTTTAAAAACATTTAAAACATTTTAAAGTGTGTCTCCTTCCATAAGGATTGACAAAATTAATTTCTCTTGTACTACAGGAGTCAGATATATCTGCAATATTTGCTCGTTTTACTCTATATATTAACAGCATGTATTTTAGTAACTATTTTGGCAACATACATTTTATGCCACATCTACCTTAAATTCATACCATGAAATGCATGCAGTAATGTATATTTTTGACGAACAGATAACACATTTTTAAAGGGATTTTTTTTGTGAGTTGTTTTGTTGTTCTGTTTTATAGTTTGCTGGAGGTTTTTGTTGTCATATTTTTGTTTGTTTGTTTTTCCAGTGTTAATTCTGACCTGTAAATAAATACTAGGATTTAAAACATTAAAGCTAAGATGTAATAAATAAATACTACTTGGGACAATAAGGAGCTTTAAACTTATGCTTCTTTCCTCCTAATTTTCAAACATTGTATAGTAGTACTATGAATTATACGGGTAATTTTGTACTATAGCTTAAGGAAAATAGACAATATTCTTGCATTAATTCTGTTTAGATCAATAGGCCTTGCATAACAACTAAACCCTTAAAGACATAAAGAGCCTTCAGGGTACCTCTTTTTTACTATTAGAAGATGCTTTTGAACCTAATTTAAACATACAATAGACAAACCACTAAATTTCTGGGATTCCTCTTAATTGACTTGATATATATTTTACATTTGTAACAGCTCTCACAAGGACAAAATTAAGTATCTTTTATCTATTCATTGAAAACTAATCTGTTTTCTAAAATATCTAATTTACTTACATACGTGTATTTTCTTCTAAGGAAGTATTTTCTGAAGTACAATAGCAGCACCTTAATTTTCATGTCCAACATTTACTATGAGATTAAAAATAAAACATCAAAATCAATTATACCTCCTACACTGTCTCCTGATATCAGCACTATACTTCTAGTAGAGAAACATATTAAAAGGTGTAGGTTACAAATAAAATAATTAAATGAAATAATCTCAATTGTTCAGTTATGTATTCTGTTAGAACTCTGTAAAACACATTTAGATACAGCAGAATTAAACCTAAAACTCCATTCTGCATTCACCTTCCTATTTTTCAAGGTGAGTGTTTTCTTAGTGTTAGTCTTAATTTATATAACAGGATTCAGAGCAAGATACCCACCACTTAGATGAAAAAAGCATTTGCTGCCACACCTGTCATTCTCAAATACTCCAGAACTCCAGGGATGACATTCATGATTACAGTATATTGCACATTATAAAAGTGTAATTGCCAATAACTATATTTTTTTTTGCTATATTTTGTTGCTTGTCTTCTTTCTCCCTCTTCATGAAGATTCCACTTTTTATTCTTTGCCACAGGCAAAGCAATGTGTTACTTAGGGGAGCTCATTTAGCCCATGCCAGAGTTCAGGGGTATCAGGTCCCCCATTGTGTAAGAAGGAGCAAGTCTGTGTGATTTAGTGAATATTTGGGGATACAGCATCTCCCAGGCAACAAGCTCTAACTATCCTCTGCAGTAGCACAGCCATATGCCCAAGTCTCCCCTCTTCCTACTCCTAACACTAGGCTCCTTCTATTTCCTTGGAAGAAGGAATCTAACTCCTCATGAGAAAGGCTGCAAAATTCAATTCTGTGAAATTTTTGAAGGATCCTGGGATGGCTCTAACTTCAGTTATATCTTGAAAGTTCCATGAGCAGCTGCAGTACTACATGTCTGCAGACTCTGAAGGGAAACATCCCACCCAATACACTCAATTTTACATGCAAATTTTTCTGGTCATCAACATGGACTGCAAAATTCCTAGTGTTCAAAAACAAACCTACCAGCAGTTCTCAGATTACACAGAGTATTTGGCAGAGCATGTCTTTCATATTTATCCTGTCTCCTGTCTTCATTTTATTAGACACCAAATGTTGGTATTTACTGATGCTTATCACTGCAGGTGGTTATGAGTGTTGAGGAAAAATAAAACAAACCCAGCCAAATCACATTCGGGTGTTCAGATTGTGAGATGTATTTACCTGAAGTTTGGTTGTGTTGAACAAAGAATGCTAAAGCTCATCATTTTACACAGACATGTGCAGTTTGCCAGATTTGAATTTGGTGGTTGATGGAAAACACAAACCAGGTCACTGTCGAACAACGCTGTCGACCAAGTTCTAAACAAACAGCTGTAGAATTCCTGAAGACTAACATAGGCCTTCACAATAAACACAAGAATTACCACAGGACTGTCCAGTGTACCTTCTTACGTAGTGCAAGGTAATTATTTAAATGTTAATATTGCTGTATATTATTGGTATCACAAGAGCACCAAAATGAAGGCCATGTGAAATTACAATGAGCATTTCTCATGGTAGGCATAAAAAATAAATATTCCAGCATTCCTATGAGGCTTCTGGTTCAAAGAGGCTTTCCATTGTGGAAACTCCATTCACTTAGCACCCTACGTAGCTGAATCTATGGTTCCATTGTTGCCTAAATCAATGTACTAAATGGGCTGCAAATTACATTAAAAATTTTATAACCATTTCAAACAGTTGTCCCTCCTTCTCTAATTAAAGATTAAAGCATTTAAAATCCACCATACAGCTCTTCTCCTTAAAGAATCTTCATCTGTAACCTAGGTTTGGCATGATGAAGAAAAGCTTGCAGAAAGTGTGGAGTTACAACATTTCCCTTTGAAGCAATTCAAAGGTTCAGGTATAGTACTTCATCCATTTTAATAACAGTTTTAGGAAATTGGATTAACAGTACAAAAACCTCTGTGAAACTTTAAAAATTGAACTTTCTTGTAACCTGTAAATGACTATGATATAGCTGTGGTGGTTTTTTCTAACAACCACTTCCATTCCCCCTTTTCACAATCTAAGCAAACACAAAAATAAGGATTTTTTTTTTTTTTAAATTTTAAACCAAAACAATACAAAACTAAAAAAACCCCCCCCACACAATGCTGACACACATGAAATTACTGAGGAAAAAATAACAAGAAAAAAAACCCAAAAACATTCCCCTCACTTTTATCCTTTGATTCCTTTTTGGGATCAAAACTGATCCCAAAAAGAACTGACAACTTTCTCATCTTCTAATGGGAACAGTCTTCTCCTCTCCTTACAATGACTATGCAATAATTATGCTCAGGCAAAGATCCTGAAATGCACTGTTAGTCTTTCCCACATGTTCTTTGTACTGTTCAGATAATGAAGTAGGTCTGATTTTGTCCTGCATTTTAATGGATAAACAAACAATCTAGTAAACCAGCAGAGTGAAAGGGGGTTCAGGGGAAATGCCAGGGACAAATAGTCATCCTGAGTTTTAGCTTCAAACAAAGTTAACAGAGGGCAGGATCTGTAGGCACAAGCCACAAGGCATATGACTTGCCCCCAGTCTGATCTCCCCAGTACTCACATCCTGGCTGAACAGAAGCATCTACCAGCACAACCATTAAACACAACCCACCAGCTCTAGGTTGATGCAAGGGGCAGAAGATAGTTGAGATCAAATATTACAAAAGCTTTACTTTACAGTCAGTTTGATTAGAATTAAGTGCTCTTTTTGCTTTATTTGCTGCAGTAATGCTTTACTGCAGAGCCACCAGTGATGGTTCCTCAGGTAAAGATAAGCCTTTTTGTAATTACCCCCTGGGGCAGGGGGTAAGTTGATTTTTTTCCAAATTAACAGGAATTAGGAATTCAGCATGCACATTTTTCACTATCCATTATGTTGGACAGTATTAAATGGGAGGATAGAACTGTCCTACTAGAAGTGAAACTGCTACAGGCTCTGTGATCTAAGTGCTGAACATGCCCCAGTTTCTTCAGCTCTGCCAAAAGCACTGACACTGAAGGCCAAGCCCCACCACAGCCAGCTTGCTGTGAGCACAGGGGTCTGTACTAGCTTCTGAGAAGATTGCAGGTGCTGAGCTGCAAATCTAAGTTAAAGATTATTCAAATGACTTCTATTGCTGCTCAGATGAACCACAACTCCCATGTGTTTGGGAAGTAAATCTGAAATGAAGAAGTTCATTAAGCCCTCTGGAAACAAAGATATTTTTGAACTATGGTTTGTGAACGTTGAGGTTCTCCAACACTTAAGTCAGAGTTTACCCATTGCTACAAATACTTTACAGCTACCTGGAAGGAGTAAATTAATTTCTTACTCCTCAAATATCCATGTGTCATCTGTGCTTTACTTAGAAATGAGCTAAGTATACCCTACTCCTTCTGAAAGGGACATACACTGTGAGATTTTTTTTTTTTTTTAAGAATTTGTCTATTGCAGTTATTTATTCAGAATATTCCAATTATTTGTCATGTTTTCAATATTTTTGACTTCTTAGCACTTTGAAATTCTTTGGTTGAGAGGGAAAACACAAGATAATCACAGCTGGTATGTATTTTACATTGTGACAGCAACACTTTGCTAAACGCAGCCGACACAGGTGAGCAGTTGGCCTCTTTTAAGGGGGAGGTTAGTCTGCTGCCTTCCCAGGGCAGTGTTATTGCTACAGAAATTATCATAAAGGTGGAGATGTAATTCTATATTCACTTACTCTTCCAAGGCACTTGTGCACACAGATTAAATGCTTTTTTGTTACTGGTGGTTTTCTTCACAGCACTCACCTTCTGGAAATTTCCAATACAGTTACAGTCACCTCTGCGAGCAGTTTCAGAGGCGTTTCACCTATATGTACGAGAGCTTATCTGTCAAAAATAAAGGAGTGTTTGCAGGAATGAGACCTTACTGATCAAAACAATACTTAAGGGGTTATTCACACAAGCACACCCCTCCTTACTGTGGTAGTCTGAAGACAGAGAAGAGAAAATCAGGAAGCATGATACTCTCAAACTTTGTAACTGTAGTTACCCGCGTCCTCCTTTCTTCCCTTTTTAAAGACTGGGACAACACTGGCCTTCCTCCAGTCCTCAGGCACCTCTCCTGTTCTCCAAGACCTTTCAAAAATGATGGAGAGTGGTAGAATCAGTAGACTGGGATGAAATAATGAGGTCATTTCTCCCTTGAATCCTACAAGGGTTTGTCAGTGTCAGTAGCCTCTGCTATCCCTGAAGAATGCACACTCTTCATACCTCTACTCACAATTTTTACCAGCAGTGACATCTGACCTTGCTTCTTTCCAGTTTTTCAGGCTCAAGTTTTCTTCAGCCCAAGATTTTGAGGGTTAAGTTTTGATTGTTACTAATTTTTTAACTATATTGTCTCTATTCAGTGCAGAATAGGACAGGAAAAACTTGTGGTTTGGACTTAAGAGTAAAGCCAAACAAACTATACAGAGAACTGCCTTCCCGAAAGATTTTGTTGAGAGGGAAAATCTCCCATAATGCTTCAAATAGAGATGAACCAGCCAGTATCTCCAAGTCTCCTGCAATGGACTTTCAGTGAGAATTGGGAAATATTTATCCCTGAATATCATATTGCCGGTGTTTGGTCTTTCATTTTTAGGTAATTCCTAATAAAGGATTATCTGTTTTGTAAACCTAGCTAAATGAACACTGTACATGTGAGAAGCTGCTGAGGTTCGTTTGTTTTTTTGACATTTCAATTAATAAATCTAATTCCGTCTCCAGAAGGAGGAGGAGTAGGGCATCCAGGCGACATTGCCATCTACATGAGAGATGGCCCTTTCAGTGTTCTTCCTTCCACAAGGGACTGAGGAAAATGGTTTGAGCCACATGTGGGATTAATGTCTTTTGGCGCAACACTGAGTGTGAAAAAGTCCCTCCCTTTAGTTACTGGACAGTTGGTTCACTCCAGTTTAGATCCAGACATTTACCAGTGTGTTCAGTGGGAGAATTAGTCTTTAGCTTCAATCTCTGTATTGTGACATATATGGGCTCCTGAGCTCATGAAAATGGGACATGTATGAACCCTATGTGATATTTTTTCCAGAAGACAGGAATGAATTAGCAGTTAATGTTGCTCTAAAACTAGAACAGATAGAGGTATTCATATGATAACCAATTTAATTTTCAGCTAAATTAATTAACAAGGAACTTAATATACTTTATATAAAACAACAAACTTAAGTAATGCAACTTATTTCTGGGAGTCTAAAATGTCTGTATGCAATAAAGTACAGATAATATGTATCATTTTTCTAAAGCACAGTAGTTCATCCTTTTTGATGCTTTGATTTCAACTACTGTTACTTTGACATTCAGTGCTTTACCCAGCTTAATGTAAAATCATGAAGCCTAGAAGTATAGTGGAATCCATCAATCCTCTCACTTTTAATTGTATTAATTTGTGAATTTAAAATGAATTAAATACTTATATTAATCTCATAAAAGGAAATTTAATTGTGTTGATTTAGGTTTTTTCATACTATATGAACACCACTGAACTCATCTGCTGCCACATCAGCAATGCTGGAAGAGTTGATAAAATCCTCTGACAGCCCTTGTAATATAACTATTCCTAAAAGGACCACATTAAGCTCTCTCTCCCACTGAATTAAAAAGCATGAAATAATTTTAATTATGAAAGTTAATATTTAAACAAAAACTTACTGTCTGATTGGCAAATTAAGGAGCATCCTGATACTCAAGAGATATATTAAAAAGTGTGGTTTAGCAGAAATGAATAAAGTAGCAAAAAATTGTTACAAATCTTAAAAAAAAAACACATTACAGGGAATTAGCTCTTGATAGTTGCTACAATGTGGCATTCTAATGATGAAATGAATTATAAATAAACAGATTTTTAAACTGCTTATTCAATGACTAAAGAGCTTTGATGAAAGAGGAACAGCTAAATTAAGAATTAGGGCTATTTGCATAACATCAAATAGTTAATGGAAATAAGAACCAGCGCCCCTCCACTCATAGATTTGCAGGACCCCATTAAAGCTGAGCAGGAAAACTAGAGACCTCACTCCCTGTAGGTGGGGGGGGAGAGGGAGGCTGGATGTATATTAGACAACTCACCAGGAACGATGACAGAGATGTGCTGATAACAACCATTGTGGGCCCTCGTAAACTGCCCTTTACATTTTTTAGTTGACACTGGAGCTCAAATTTCTGTTCTTACAGAAAGGGATGCAAAACGTTGCGGTGTAGAACCTTGCCACAAACCCTGTGAATAATGGACGCTGTGGGCGCCTCACAAATCGTAGTCTCTGCACTTGTTAAAATCTTGTTGCCAGGATAAGACGATTTCATTTCTGTGAGAATGGCGATTGGTGACTTTCCCTTGAGCTTGTTGGGCATGGACATTTTGCAGGGGCGAATATGGACTGATAACCAGGGGAAACAGTGGGAGTTTGGTATCCCTAGCATGCAGGTTCGTCTGCTACAAACTGCACCACCCCTTCCCCATCCAAAATAAATAATGTTAAGCCTTATGCATTGCCCTTGGGTGAGAGAGCAGGAATAACTCTGCTAATCGAAGATCTAAAGGAAAACGGAGTGGTTGCCCCCAGTCATTCCCCTTTTAATTCTCCTATTTGGCCTGTAAAGAAATCAAATGGGAACTGGAGACTCACCATTGACTATTGGAGGTTAAATGCAAACACTGCCCCGTTAACTGCTGCCGTGCCAAACATTGCTGAACTCATTGCCTTGATGCAAGAGCTGGCTCACCCAATCATGGCTACTATCCATGTCAAAGATATGTTTTTTATGGTCCCTTTGCAGAGAGAAGATAAGGATCAATTTGCTTTTATATGGGAAGGACAACAATATACCTTTATATATATACTTTCACCAGTCCTGACCACATTGTACATATGTATCAATGGCAGTCACAACTTCAGGATGACACTCGCACTCAATTGAGTTTTTCACTTAGAAGAAGTAATGGTATGTCTAAATGTTTATTTTACTCTGATAGAGAGCAGACAGGACAATCAAAAAGAAAAGAACTTTTTTTTACACTGACCCATAACAACATACAATATGAAGGAATAGAGGCTACAGTATTTCACTCTTCTATATTTCCACTCTACTGCTATGCACTAAGATTTCTGTTGTTTGAAATGGGGAGAGGGAAAGAGAAAGGAAATGCAACTTTTATAACACATCTACACTTTTTGTAGAATGGAAATGTTTCTCTGCATCACCCATGCATGATTTTCAAAAGATTAATCAAATTATCACCTTGAACACAAGAAGCATGACTGTTCTGATGGACATGCCTGTTCCCAACTAAAGAAAGGAGGGGTTTCTAAGGATATATTTTAAAAGCTGTTTCTTTACACAATAGGAGCTGTAGATACCTCTTTAAATACTGAAATTTCTAATCAAACTTCCTAATTATGACTGCCTCTGATTTATAGCCGATACACTAGTCAGCATAATTTCTTATCCCAACTAAATACAGGAAAGAAATGCCTGTCATTGAAAATATAAAAAGTATTGAATTATTCTATAAATAAACCAATCAATAACAGAATACACTAAAATATTCAGTCTAAGTTAAAAAGGCTAGGTATGGCACTCTAAAAATGCCTTGAAGATGAAGCAGAGTCCACTGGTCTAGGCCACTACACTAGTCCCTACAGAGCTGACAATGACACTAATACTGGACACTCTCACCCAGTGAGACTTCCAGTATCATGTTATTGTTTTAATTTACTCTACCTTGACACTACTGATACAGGCTATGAAATCATAGTAGTACTCGGTTTAATAGTCTAAGCTGATTATGTTGATACTTTTGGGGGGAAGAATGTGACAGGGAATGGAAAGTTATCAGACTGCTTTAAAAAAACCCAAATAAAAGTTTCTTTAATTATTTGCACAGCAATTATAAGTCTGTGTGCTGATTTCTGTGTCCACTGTCTTATAAATCTCAATTTCTCATTAGTTGATGATTAGGTATAGCTTCTGACTAGATATAATTTTGGGATCTCAAGTGTAAGAAGCATAAATCCATTTAAGCCTTATGAGAACTGATAAAAACAATATGGTGGCTTGGAATGTTGCTCGCTTCACTGGGATCTGAGCCTCAGGGAAAGCAGGCAAATAATTAAGGGCTATGCAAAATGTTGTCAGATGGTAGTACCATTAAGTTGTGTCTGAAAATTACCCAAAATAAACTTGTTTATCTCCAGTATGCTTTTATTAATCTTTTCACTACCATCGTACATTATTTTACAATATAAATTAAATTAGAAAATAATTCATCTCTGTGAGCCTAGTTAAGTAGGCTTCAGTGCAGTTCTGATTGAAATACAGCTCCTAAAACTGTTTTTAATTCAAATGTTTTAGATATTTACACAAAACAGTTACAAAAGCAAACCCTTTATTTCATATGAAAGGGAAAAAAGGCTAAAATTATTTTTATTAGATGTGTCACATCAGTCAATAGGTCAAATCCTGCAGATTTCCAACTAAACACAGTAACCAAAAAATTAGTTTCCCCTTATTTAAACATGTCAGATTGGACTAATATTTCAGCTATTACTTCTTAAAAGGATGCACAGTTTAAACCTTTATTTTGTGCTGGCATTTCAGTCACATGTGATAATACAGGAATTCTTTAGAGCCCTTCATCTCTGTCCTTTAGCTATAGTTCCTTATTCTGAATCTCTAATATTAGTCAAACCATCACAGAACCATCCTGGGATATACATAAAGGTTTATTCAATTTGTGAACAACCCCACAAAATAAACTACTGCTTAGTTTGCCTCAATGGGTCTAAGGGGAAAAAATAAAAATAGCAAAAAAAAATAAAATAAAAATAGCAATGATAATAAAAAAAAGGCAGATGTTTCACCACGCATCACCTTCAAAATACTGTGAAGACACCTGTGTGGTAACCCAATGCTACTACATAAAAAGAGCTTATTAGAAGACACATTTATTATACATGTCATGTAAATGTGATCTTTCTTCTTTCTTTCCTCCCTAATTTTCATAACTTCAAATAAATATTTGTCTCAGTTCCTAGGTATTTTTGTGTTGGAGTCTTCAACTCAAAGCAACTTTTCAACATATAGCATAAGTCTTTAGCAGCAGGAAAGGATGCCTACTCTTTCTTCTTTGACTTTCTGTCCAAGGTATTTTATGAGGTCTCTGATATCCAAGCAAATTATTTCTACAAGCAAATCCCAGACTTCTAGGATATTACTGCTGTTTTCAGCAGATTGTTACACATTCCAAAGAATTACTCACGGTGTTAACAGAGAAGAAAATAACACAGAATTGGCCAAGAATATTTTTATTTCTCTTTTACTACTATTTTTGTTCATTCTCGGCCACACTGGCACTACTAGTCTCATACCAGTGATAAAGATCAGATGTTTTGCTGCAGCAGTTTATTCATTTTGCTATATAGGTAATTGCATTTTTTTTGATATTTAGTTTTTTCGTTCTTCAAGTGCTAAAAATAAGGAAGATAAAGTCCATCAGGAACTTTAGAGCTATATTGCTGAGCACAGGAATAAGGTTATGCACTAGAAATAATTGGACATTTTCAGTGAGGAAAGTGGTAAAAAAAAGCCAATAAACTGCTATTTGCATTTCAGTAGAAGAAAGAACAACTAGATTCAGGGCTTGAGTCATCATTAACAGAGCAGTGGGTTCAAACAGCTCTTTAATATTTAATTTTGTGTGTATAATTTTAAAGCCATTACACTTCTGATACTTGCAGATCTAACGGTCATTTATTTGCTGCAATATCATGGCCATAATAATAAAACAGAAGACGCATTGCTACTCTAGCAACACTGGGGAGACAGGGAAGGTGGTTGGGATTTTTGGATCAGATTAAATTTTTAGTTTATATTATTCCTCAAGAACAATTTGGATTATCAGTTTTTCTTAGGACCATTTTGTGTCACACACTTTAGACAGACCTAAAGTGAACACTGACATATTTTATTATTACTTTTTTTAATCATTAGCATTCTAAAACAGTGAAGCTGCTGCTTTATTTACTGATGAAGCAAACTGCTTCACCTTGGAAACCAAAAGCCACTTTATTTCAATCAACCACAAACAGAGCTCTTTGTAGCTGTCCACTCTTTCAAACAATCAGATCCATTAAGAAAAAGCAAAACTACACACGTCCTACTTGTTTTTCAGAGATAAAGGATTCACTGAAATTGCAGTGTGTGCCTTATTATTCTTGTAAATTATATAGTAAATATGACACCATTAAAGAAATTCATTTTCTGGCAAGTAGAAATTCCTACAAAGGGGCTTTTTGAAACAAAGCTATTTTCCTAATAAGAAGGAAGAATACAATTAAAAAAAACAAAAACAAAAACAAAAAAAACCCAACAAAACGAGCCAGACCCATATGTCTTATATGGCCAGAATCAGTTTGTCTTTACTTTTTTCAGTATCACAACAATAACTCATGCCAGGAAAAAAAAACAAACAACAAAACAACCTGATTTATTTCACGTGAATCGTCCATTATAATAAACTGCAGTTAGTCTATTAAATGCACAAATTACTTCTAGATTATGGAAAAGAAAATGCCAATAATGAATAGAGGTTGTTTCCTGTTATCAGAACAAGAATGTGTTAGTCTGTCTTCATGGAAAGTGATTTATTTTGTTGTTGTGAAACATTTCTGAAGCAAGCAACAAAAGTCTTACAGTATCAGTAACTGCCAACAGTTGCCACATAGATATGAATAATCCTCTTGAGGATTATTGACATAATCAGTGCAAGTCAAAGGGTCCTGGTTGTACTGGCAGAAGGTTCTATTGTTACTGATGAGGTCACTATTTGATCAGAAACCCTGTGATAAGTAACAATCTTGTTTGTTCACTGAACCTCCCTTGAAGTGAATGGAATGTAAGCTTGAGATAAGAAGACACTGGCCCATCACTTGAACAGACACCTCCCTTAAGAAATGGAATGTACGTTGAGATAAGAAAACGCTGACTCATCACTTGAACAGTCCCCATGGAAGAAGAAAAGACCATATCAACACCTGTATCGCACCTGTATAGAAAAGCACCAAGGGGTCTACTGACAAGAAAGTAAAAGGGTAGATGAGATAAGAGGGACTTCAGAAACTTTTGCGAGCCGTTGGTGGAGCGGAGACTCCCCGACTGCCCAGCACTGTTTTGCTTGCTTGATCGAATAAATTTATTTATACTCTTACTCATTCCTGTAAATTATTGGAACTAACCTATAGCATATTTGGTGCCGTCACTCGGATAGAGTCAATCTGGTGGGAAGCCCCATACGGAGAGGTGCCCCGCTGAAACCAGCGGCCCCAGCCGCTGACATCCTCTACCAACGAAACCTAAATTCGTCAGCAAGCAAAAGAAAGCCAGCAAGCTCTGCAATCTTTGTTTACAAAGCTCCGAACAAAGACGCAGAAATGCGCAAGTATAGGCAGGTTACCCGTTCGGTTGGGGTTGGGTACCCCAGAGTACAATAGTGTGAGACGTCCATTGGATTCGAAACATCCGCCGGACGAAGTGAGTGCGGACCTCTTAGTAGTGTGGTTCCCATCTCCTGTGAGGGACTGAGTCACAAATAGGAGTGTGTGTGTGTGTGTGTTTGTGTGAGAAGGTACTCTGGAAGTCACCCAACGTGGGGCTCAAACCCACGACCCTGAGATTAAGAGTCTCATGCTCTACCGACTGAGCTAAGCCGGCTCTCTGTTAAGAGGTTAAGAAAGAACTTACAACTATACTTGGGTTTAGACCCAGATACACCAAGCCCTGTTAAAGACTCAGTTTGTGGCAAAAGCCTGCACAGATATAAGAAAGAAACTAGAGAAGATAGAGGATTGGCAGGATCGAGGGTTGGATGAACTATTGCGAGAAGCTCAGAAAGTTTATGTACGTGGAGAAGAAGAAACACATAAGAAACAAGCTAAAACGATGGTAGCTGCAGTTCGTGAGGGACAACGATGGGATACCTCATTGTGGAGGCAAGAGGGACAGCGTCCAGGATATGGAGGCAAAAGACCCTATGAAAACAATAGGAAAATGACAGAGGAAAAAAGAAAAGACACCATCTGTTGAGGGTTTTCTCACAGAAAAAGGTCATGATTTACTGTCAGTGAACAATCCATGTTGATAAGCTTAACGAGCAACTGTGAAGGAGCTGTGAGAAACTGACTTTGTAGCTAATTCTGAAGAGGCCTAGAAGTACTGATAAGAGATTCCTGCCTTCCTCCCTCAGAATGTAGAAAATAGAACTTTGCCCACCTGCAAAACTTTGCCTGAGAAACTGCTAGCTTCGCACAGGGGGAGGAATGACGATTGTTATTTCTGTAGCTCTGCTGTTTGACCAATAGTAAAAGATGAAAACACGCTTTGCTTTTAGGATCACTATAAATGTAGAAAGGTTGTGAATAAAGATGAATGCATGTTGTAACTCATAT